>JANIJG010001709.1:0-25384 GCA_024611175.1 Megaceryle torquata | reverse complement strand
TTCCTTTCCTTTCCTTTCCTTTCCTTTCCTTTCCTTTCCTTTCCTTTCCTTTCCTTTCCTTTCCTTTCCTTTTTCTTATTATTCCCTCTGTTGTTCTGCATATCTAGTTTGGAAGCATACCCTGTTGATCAATAGGCTTCAGATGACCTTCAAACTATTTATATTTTTCATAAGATGCTTGTTTTGCACAAACCAATCAGCTCAAGTTAAAATCTGGGTGCATTTGTAGCAACCACAAATGCTGTGGAAGGATGGTTCTTGGAGCTGGGTGTAGACTCATTGCAAAACTCAGTTGACAAAGCTACCATTAGAGAAACCTACTGGGTACAGAGTGTTTCTGAAAGCCAAATCCGAATTTTAAAGATTACCAGGTGGGTGATGTGCCCTGTTAGAAGTCTGACCCATAGATCTAGTGAGCAGAAAATGGGAGAACAGCTCTTGCATGCCCATAAAGATTGAAGGAGTTGTATGCAGCAGTGTTTGTGCATTAGAGCAAGGGTGCAACTCCAGTAACATATTTCCTAATTTCTTGAAGGATGAAACATGAATAATGAGGGGGGGAAATAAAAAGCTGTATGAAATCATAGGAGGGAGAATGGAACCCTGAATACCCATCCTTTTTTGGAAATGTCATCTCTAGAATGCAATCCTTTTTCATGAGCTATAGGAGAGGGAAACCAAGACCAGAAGTGGCTGGGGGAAACAGAGAAGGGGTACAGAGCAGCTGATAGAAGTGGGCTGTGGTGAGGAGCTACTAATAAACCCTGTCCATCCCACAGATCCAAAGCTAGTGTTCTGGGGTCTCCAGGTTCCTTGTTAGTCAGCTCATACCTGTGAAATGCATTGACAGTACAGCTAACTCCTTGCATCATAGGTGTCTCCCAACAGCATGGTTTTGTGTATAAAATAACAATTTGTTATTATTGCTATTGCAAATATACCCTGTTTAATTAAAATTGTGGAGATATTACCAGCCCTGCTTGGTGGCATGTGTAGAGATCAATGCAGTTTTATATAATAAATTTTTCTTAGTTCATCTCTTTACAAGTGTCTGAAAACACACATGCACAAACATGAGTCAGTTGAACATTAAGACTGCAAAGTCAGTCAAGAGACAGGAAATACTTGTGCTTGCCAGTATTTCAAAATGAGACACATCTTTCTTCCATGCTCTGCCATTTAATCATCTGGGTTAACATCTGAATGGACTTTTTACACTGCTTTCATGATTCTTCATGTAGCACTGTTTGTAGTGTAGCATCTAGTAAATCCTAATGAGATACTGATTTTTTAAGATCTTAACTTCCAGTTCTTTAGAATTTCTAAAATATAATGAAATGGCTAGATTTCAGTTAGAGAGATCCTTATTAAAGCAGGAGTTAGTCTGATAATGACTTAAATTGGTGCTATGTGGCCATCACATGTTATTTGATAAGCATTCCATTATAATTAAGAAGTGGCTAATAGACAATTAATATACAGGATTACACACTTAGCTAATTAGATGATTTTAAAATTGTTTTTGTTAGATTAAAATGTACAGGACCCCATAAATCACTATTAGAGATTGTTTAATAAGCTTGAACCCTCAATGTTCTCCCTGTCAGTCAGGAAAGGAACTGCTGACTTTTCCTCTCATCCAGTGAGACTTGTCACGTAGAAGCACTGCTTCATTCAAAATGAGCTGAAACTCCCAAACCTTGAACCAATTTGCAGGACATCACAACTCGAATCTGTGCTCCTGTGGTCTGCTCCATTTGTTGAGACTCTCAGCTCCTGCCCTTGTACATGAAGTGGGGTGTTCCTTGGTGCTTCCCCCCACATTTTGCAGTTGCTTGATGCCTGTGAAGGACAGGGACTTTGCACATGCTTTTTTTAACCCCTAGGAAGAAGGTGCTTATTTTTAACATGAGTCTTTCAGTTCTGTCAAGCTGACCCCATTTAGGTGTCCCGGGTCATGCACCTTCCCTTTCAGGGTGCACTTGTGAGCCAAGCTGAGCTGGAGTGCTCTGCTGGGGTCTGAGGCACTGCTTCAACCACCTAACTGAGGAGGCTGACAACTGCAGATTCTTAGTGGTCACTGCAGAGAGAAACAGGTACATCTTTAGGAGATGGCGTGTCATGGCCAACAACACTGCAGGTCAGGGAAGATTCACCTCCAAACTGTAGACAACCACTTTGAGACATCTATATTTAATACCTACAGGACAGCAACATGTTTAAGCTTTCCTACAGTCAGCAGAGATCTAATCAGTGCAGTAATGAAGGCCAAAACATCACTTGACTGACAAGTCACCAAAGGCTTAAATCTATTGCCTTGAACACCAGTGCTTATTGCTGTTTGGGGTTTGTGGGTATCAGAGACCAGGACCAGTGGGTTCAGCACTGCCTGGTAGCAGGCCTCCTGGAGGCCACATGGGATACCCCATGATCACACATGACATGTTGAGGAGACTGCACCTATCCAAATGGTCCCAGTGTAAGGGAGAGAAAAGAGCTCCATTGGGTGCAACATCAGCTCTGCTCCTCCGTCGTCACCCTTGTTGAGTGTACCTCTGCCCCCATAACAAAAACAGGGGAACCTATGATCATTACTTCTAGTCTTTACTCAGTAAATAGCTAATGGGCTACTTCAGCAACACAGAGTGCTCTGTAAGGATTGATCAGACAGAAGTAGGAGAGTAATACAGTAATTGGGCTGTATTTTGTGAGCAAGCTGTATATCACAGAGGCACAACACAAAGGAATAGTGTTGACAGGCAATGGCTTAGAGTTGACCAAGAGACTGCACATGGTTTTGATATGTTTTTCAAAATATCTATAGCTGAAGTAAAATGAAAGCAAGGTGGGAATGAGATGAAAGGTGAAACAGCACAAAGCTCGACATCTTTGTGAGACATCACTTAATAGCAAAAGTCAAATGCTTTGCTTCAGCTTGTAAACAATGTATGTACTGCAATCATGGGGACAAGTAAGAGTGGTGCACAGGGCTTCCTTACTGTAGTGCTCTTCATGTTCAAAGGACTTTACAAGTAAGAACTAATTTCTCTTCATAGCTTATGTCAGAATATCTGTATCTCAAAATCACTAAGAGCCCAGGGAAATGGGGGTATGGGAACACATGACTTCCCCAACGTCTAAAATGAAATTAGGACCAGAGACAAGGTATGGACAGTGTTGATATGAGTTTGCAGAGTCTGGTGTTTTGCACAGCATTGCACGTCTGAGATTTACACTGAAGCACACTGGAAGCAGCTCTGTGATGGTTCCTGTGGAAAAACAATTAGTCTGAATAGATGGTGACATAGGCGTGTTCCTCAAGCCATTTATCTGTCTGAAAACAAAACAAAACAAAACTGCTCAGGAGGTTTTAATTACTGATTTTCACACCGGTGACCAAGTGCATTCATCTCTTCCCAGGAAGAATACAATGCTGAAATATCACCACCTCTCCCTCCAGACACTTCACTGCCTCAAAATCTGAGAAGAAAATATTTTTACTCCCTATCCAGTTACTGAGGTTAGAAGATGATTGAGGATCAATCTTTTGTTTGTTTGGTTTTTTTTGCATCCAGGCTTAACATTCTGGAGAACAGTGGATAAGCATGAGGTGAGACCAGTCTGTGCTGACAGGAGCAGAGGCTGGTGTTTCAGAAACACAAAGAAATGTGTTTGGAGTGGTAGAAAGTGGCAGTGGACACTTTTGGTTTTATCTAATAAAGATTTGGGAATGTTGTACACTTATAAAAGAGAAAAAGGAGAGGATGCCCCAAATTCAAAGAAACTTTATGCTTTTACTGAAAAAAAAAAACCCAAACAAACCAGGCATTTTAATAGGTCTTCTAAACTCAAAAGCAAAGGAAGGAAAGGGCTGACATTTACTGTTGGTACACGCCACAATTCCCAATAGGAAGCATGCCATCATTCCACATAAGAAGGAGGCTGGGATGGGGTTTCCACAGTGCTTCCTGCAAGATTTTCATGGTAGCTGTTCAGACCTCACTCTCCCTGCTGCTTCCAACCCATCACTGGATGGAGACTTCTTGCAACCCAGCATGGAGCTGAGATTCCAAACTGGACAATATTCTATGAATGTGTGTGGTCTCATCCACTTTTATCCCACTGGATCCTTTCCAGAACCAGCTTATCTCCAAGAAGGACAAGGTCAGCTGAACAGCCTGGTGTAGGGTGTGCAGGTAGGATGGTTCCAATGAATACTTAAGTTTTTGTACAGGGAACCAGCTTCATCTGGAAACATAGCGTCGTCTGAAGCTATGGACAAAGCACTCAGCTGGGAAGTTAGTTCAAACCATTCTTACAGAGCAGGGGTTACTTGTCTCTTGGCAGGGAAGGGAACACACTCAGCATTATTTCTGCCTTTGTAATCTCGTGAATGACATCACAGTGCTTTTGAGAGTCCAGTTCAGAAATCAGTGTAGCTGCCATAAAAAATTCTGCAGTGTTAAAACATTTCCAATTCTGATGTGTGCATTGGATGTACAGCTGATGATATTCACTAAATCTGATCCAGATATACTGATATTTGAAGTCATAATTTTCAGTAAATAAATGATTTGCCAGAAGAACTTTATCCAACTTTAAAGAAAATATTGCATAAGAAGGTGAAAGTAGGACACTGCTAATGTTGTTCTTGATGGCTCTGAATTGAGCAGGTTTGTCTGTTCATCAGTCCCATGCTGCACTTGTGCTTATTTTTCTAGTTGGCTCTTTAACCTTGAAATATTCATCAAAGGTCTGTTTTCAGGTGTCCTCAGTTCCTCAGAAGTTGAGATTGGCTATTTCAGTCACCTCTCCTGAAAACTGGCTCCACCTGGGAAGCACCCTTAAATACCCCCATCTGATAGCAACCCAAGCACAAGCACATCATGATATTTTTTTTCCCCCCTTTCTCTTTTGATGACATTTTCCTTTTTTCCTGTGCCAGATCCTGGAGCTTGAATAAAAGAGAATGCTTCCTGAGGAGTTGCCATAGTAACCTGTGATGTTTTTTTGTTGTCTAAGATTAAATATAAGCAAGGGAGAAATTACAGAGGAGAATTTTATACCTGAGTTTATCATCTTTGTGTAACGCCAAAGGTGAACTGAACTGTTCCTCCAACTTCCTAAAGCAATAACAGTCACCTTGAGGCTGATGTCAAGTTGGCAATTTTCACTGGAAAAGAAATTAATTGCTCTATTTATTATTCAGGAACACTGATTTGAAAAAAAAATCATATCTGAAAGATGTAGCAAATAAGAAAGAGAATGAGATCATTAGATATGTAAAGACATGGAAGTGGAAATAGTTGCTACAAATAATATATAATCTTGTAATGTATGAATGCCCTGCATATTCTATTTACTTCTTGATAAGGTTCAGTGATAGTCTGCTTTTAAACTTATAATCAAAGAAAAACTCCAAACCCTTGTTGTCCTTGGAAAATAACTTCAGGTTTCACAGCACATACACGGAGGTGATTTTTTTGCATGTATCAATATCAGCTCAACCAGAAACATAATTTGAAGATTTGGATTGAAAACAAACTTTTTTTTTTTAGGATGGTGTGATGGGGAGAGAATTCACCCCAAATGCTCTCAGTTATGAGCATCAAAGGCAGATCAGGAAGTCTGAGATCAGGAAAGGGCATGAGAGCTGACCTACCAGAAAGGTCAAGAAATAACCCAAAAACACAATGCTGGGAAAAAATCAAAGACAATCTTGAGAAGCCAGTGGGGAAGGAGTGCAGAAGTGGGTTGTGCAAGGAGGGTATGCAGGAGATCCCAGCCCCTGAGGGGCTTGGGGGCTGGCTCTAAGTGATGTCCCTGCCAGTGCTTGCATCACAGTCAGTCCCCTGCCACACCCAGACACCCCAGCAGCATCAGGACCTCAGACTGCTCAGCAGTGGCGTGGGGAGAGGGAAGACCACCAATCCCGGTAAGCAGGTGAGCACATGCTGGACATGTAATTTAGTGCTGTCAGATTACCCAGGCTGGTTTGATTTTGTGTGGCTTCCCCCCAGCCGGCTGCCCTGCCTGCTCACCCCAGCTGCCCAGTGTGTCCTGGGGTTACTGACTTCAGAGATGGGGGAAAAATTATGGTGGGACAACTTGAAACACCTCTCTGAAGCCTGGGTTGATGTCTCCACTGCAGTGCAAAAGAGCTGACAGAGCTGCTGTCAAGTGTAGTTGTCCCCGAGATAATATCTTTCAATGCTGTATATATTGTACATTTCTGTCTATCCTGAAAACATGTCATTTAAACACTTAAAATGGGACTTTAACAGCTCTAGTTGCTTGCCCATGATATGCAGTGGCAGGTGGGTTTGGGATTACAATGCTGGATGTTTTCTGATTCTCCTCTGGATAATTAGATGTCTATTTCCCCTGTGGTTGATTTACTTCCCCATCCTGGGGCTGTTGATGGAAACAATGGGCACCTTGAGTGAATGGGACCAGCAGGAAAGGCTGCAGGGGAGAGAGTGCAAGGGAGGGAGTCATACATGGCTCTGAACAGGGCATAAGTGGGAACAAAAACTTCCAAAATGGGAGTTTTTGGGGAAATCCTTTTTTTAGGAGAGGAACAATATGAAAACACTGATGAAGACTGATGTGAGATAAACCAGCTGGGGATGTGGAAGATAACCCTGAAAGTCAGATGGAGACCTTATTACAATAATATAAAATAAAAACTGCAAACAGTACTATATATTGCAATTGCCCTCTCTGTAGGAGAGGTATTTTAAGGTATTTTAGATTTGAAATGCAAGCAATAATTCTCTGAGCTTTTCAGCAAGTTTGGGAAGGGGGTGAAGGAAGCATTTATGGATGTATGCTTTTAGAAGGATCCTGGAGGAGCGTGGAGATGCAGGGTGGAGATGGCAGGGAAGGGGGAAGAGGTAGGTTTTGGAAAGGAAAGGGTAAATATAAGACAAGGTGTGTACAATGTGATGGCAGAGCTGGAGTATGTGAGGAGCTTTTGCATGCATGGTGGTCAACCCATGACTAAGGCTCAGGGCAGAGACATGGGGTTAAAATTCATTAAGATAAAACTATCTTCACTGATGGAAAGGCAGAACTGGGTTTCCCAAGGATTTTTAGGGCAACTAGGGGACCTCAGCAGGGGAGTGGGGTTGATCTGGGTGAAATCTGACAACCAACATTTATTGCTGGTGGGTTTTGGGTTTTTTTTTTTTTTTTTTTTACTAGAAAAAGGCACATTTGTGTTTTTAAAACACTGTGTAGGAACCTTAAGAATTCAAACCAGTTTTATTATAAAAAATAATTCAACATCAGCTCAAACAGCTTCATTTGTTGTTGTTCATGTAAAAGACCAAACCCCTTCATTTGCCCAGATATGCCACAACATTTCAGGTAGAGGGAAGAAGTCTGAGGATTCTGTGGCTGAAATAAGAAGCATTGGAGGTTTCCCCAGCATTATGGATTTTTAAGTGATGGGTTTTCTAATGATGTGAAAAAGAGGCAGATGGACTGTAGGAAGAGATGAGCAATCACCACTGCAAAGCTAGAAAGCAAGAAAAATAATGGAGCTATCAAAGGGTATAAAGACTGACGGGAAAAATGAAAAGGAAAGATGGAGAATTATCTGTGGATTATTACCTATGGATTGTGATAGTCTTTGGACCGTGGTGATGGAAACTCGTCAGAAAAACACGCAAAAAAAGCAACAGAGCTCTCTCGGTCCTGATGTCCCAGGGCTGTGGTTTGGAGTTTTAATTATTTGTGCATATTGTATCACTCGGTGCTCTTCCTGTTCACAGTTCTGTGGATTAGAAAATCAAAAAGCACAACTGCCAGTGCATTTTTGTGGCATCCTGTTAACATAGGCTACTGAGCATCAACAAGAAAAAGCTGCCTTCAAGGCCAGTTTTTCACTGTGATCCTTTGAAAATGTTTTCTTTTGAAAAGTTGGTTTCAGCCCCATAACAATTTTTAATTCAATTGTCTGTCTGTCATTTGGGAGCTGGCTATTCTGAGATACAGGATATTCTTGTCTTTTACTCCTTTACATGTCTGTAAAAATGATGTAGAGAAAGAAAAGGAGAGTCCAGGTTTTTATACCAAAGCTTTTGCTGCTACTACAGAGCTACTTTATCTACCAATGCCAATTTTCTGAGCTTCTACAAACTGTGTTTCTGGTGTATGCCTTACCTTCTGAAGTCAAAGGAGCAACACTGATGTACTTGCTTGTCCTGTCATCCAAAGGACTTTATATCTGTCCTTGAATTTTGGCATTAACTCTGTTCCCTATTCTTTCAGCCTTGAGCAAGATTCTTCATCCCCGCTGTGTCACCTACAAATTGTTAGTGGACAGTGGCCTCTTGCAGAAGTCCTGGTAGAAGTCTTTTCACACACTCCTCAATTTTCTGGAGAAAGGCCATGTCTGCTTTTGATCTGACAAACCAGAGCATGCAGCATACAGATCCTGAGATAGACTATATTGGTCCACGGATGAAACTGAGGGATGAAGTGTTTGTCCTTGTTGATGGAAAATGGGTGAATGAAATCTATTGTCAGCCACCCTTTGCTTCTCACCAGAATTTTTTTAGCAAGAAGGTACAAAATGAATGCAGCATCTGGGAGGAGAACAGAGCACTCTGGGATGAAAACCAAGTCCTCCAGATTGAGAACAGGATGCTCTGGGAAGAAAACAAGGCTCTACAACGTCTCCAGTCACAAAATGAAACTGTCCACTTTATTTACACTGATGCCATTCACCAAAGCCTTCCAAAAGAAAAGAAGCCATTCCCATCCTTCCAAGCAAGGAACACAGGCTTTCAGGTCAGCCCAGGCAACAAAGTTTTCTGGGCAGTCCAGGAAAAGCATAGAGTCTTAGAGGATTTCCATCAGGAGAATAAAACAGGCCCCATCATCTGGAAAGACCAAAAAGCCATCGCAGTCCATGAAGAGAGCCAAGATGACAGCTCAGAACTTCAGAAGGACACTGGCACCATCACAGCTGTGGAAGAAGATAACCCTGGCTCAGCCACCCAGCAGGAATATGGAGCTGAAAAGAAGAACACAACTCCAACCCAGAATAAGATCAAGTCTCCCTCATGCACACAGGGCGAGCATGAAATCCTTCAGGCTCTCCAGGACTTATACAAATTCCTCCATATCTTCCTGGAAGCAAACCATCTCCCTGGGGAGAAACAGGGCTGTCATGTTCTCTATAATGTGAACAGATCCTTCCAAGAAGAGTACAACAGATTGAAGCTGCACCTGAATGCAGTGAAAAATACTGTGTCGGACATTAAGGCTCAAATAGAAATGTTGGAAATGGAGCTCATTGCCATCACTTCCCCAGTGTATGAAGAAGCAGAAGAGAAGGTGGCAAATGAGTATCTACTTGGAGAGATGTGATACCTGGTGCTAAGACCTGGAGAGATTCTGTCCTTATGTCAGGAAACCTAATAAAATCCCAGCAGAGCCTGAAGATGTCTGGGGAATATTGTGTTATTCTGAAACTTTCTTACATTACTATTTCACTTTCTGACTACGACAGGTGACTGTCGCGAATTTGCAAAGTGTCAGGAAAAAATGTTTTTCAGCATTTATTTTCAAAGTTTCTCATAATAAGGTCTGGATTTAAAAAAGATAATTCATAGTTTTCACACTTAATTTGAGGTACCTTATGTTGTCTGTACTTTTCAGAGGGATGGGCACTTCCTGAAAATGAGGATCACAACTATAAGCAGAATCTGGATCCCTGGTGGTCCTTTTGTTTCTTATGGCTGGCCAAGTCCAATGGCTGAATGGTGTCTTCTGCCACGTATCAATCTTCCCTTTTTCATATAGTACAAGCAGTGGATCATGGAAAATGTAGCCTCCCAGAGAAGACAGGGCCAGTAAACATAATGGGACACAATAAACCACAATATATGTGCCACGTATTTATATTCCTGTTGTCTCATTTTCCCAGCCCCACATTCCCACTTAAATTGTCTCTTCCCCTTGTTTAAAGCTCTTCCTCAGAAGAGAATTCACCTCTTGCCTCCAAGTATAATAGGACGATAAAGCAAACATCATCCACCAGAACAGCATGCCCCCTTCTGCCTTGGTTATTTGTAGATTACTTTCATAATTTTGTACCTTAATTAGGCCTAATTCTTCTCAAATGGCCTTGTTTTGGTACACTTTAATAATCCTCCTGATTTCAAGAGAGATTATTATTACTTGCTGATAAATGGCACTTTTAGGATGCAATGTGTATAGGAAAGACCGTTTAGTGTCTTATTTATATCTCACTACTAAAAGGAAAACACATGTAGCCTTTGGTGGTCTTTTAGGATCAGATCTTCTTTGTGGACAGGAATTAAGCATGTCTTTGTCTCCAAACAATCATGGGTACTTACGGAGCTAACAGCCCTCTAGCCTAGAGGAGCACAGGACCTTCCACCTCAACATAAGAAGAAACTTTACTGTGAGTGTGATGGAGCACTGGAACAGGCTGCCCAGGGAGGCTGTGGAGTCTCCTCCTCTAGAGACTATCAAGACCTGCCTGGACGTGTTCCTGTGTGGCCTGCCCTGGGTGATCCTGTGCTGCATGGGGGTTGGATTCAATGATATCCAGAGGTCCCCTCCAACACCTACCATTCTGTGATTCTATGATATTTCTAGTGGTATCACAGGGCAAGGGGGAGGGCATTGCCCTTTGCATCAGAAGTCCCTGGGGAGCTTTGTGAGTCTGAGATGTCTTCCTGATATCTTCCATTGGACTTGGAGACTTGAAAGAAGGACCACATCTACCACAATGACTTACTGTCACATGCTGAGCAGTTGGCTGAGGTAAGCATGCTGCAAGGCTAAGCCCTGATACTCTCATTAGCTCTGGGTCCCCACCCGCAAGACCATTGCAGGCAGATTTTGAAGGATTGCCCTCCTCTGCATCTTGGTTCTGCTGCTGCTTGTCTTAGGGTTCTTTTGTCCCTGCAGTGTTTTTTTGTTCGAATGCCTAATGGTTTCCCCCCTTTTTTTAAGATAAGCTATCAACTCATCAGTACCTTCACCATGTGTTCTCTTTGGCTTTGCACAACTTACTGTCATGCACAGAGACCATCTGATGGGACACCTGCAGTTCACCATTAGGCTGTTTTCAACAGAACTGACCCACTGACTGACAGATCAAAAATTTTGGCCCTACTTCATGGATATAGCCCAGAGAAAATGAAGAGAGGTCAGAGGTATGCTCTCGCTTGTAATGGAGAAGGAGAGAGTTGTCACACTCATATGGGTGCTCAGGCTATGGGATCACTACTTCTGTGGAGAACTGCCCGCACCATCACTGAACTGTCACATGCAGTCCTAGCTTGGGAGGGGTGGACAAGAAGATTACACTGAGAAATGTGGGACCCAGATCATAGTCCAAGGACTTGTTCACAGCCTTCTGCTGCAAAGTGCTGATGAATAAAGGGAGAGTTCCCTCCTCTCAGACATCATGGTGGAGCTACGAGTGTGAAGGGAGCAGGGCCACAGCTGCTGCACAGAGTAGTGATGTTCCTCTTAATTTCTTGAACAGTCAGATAAGGCAGGTTTTCAGCTGCTCCATATCAAGTTGCCAAAAGGGGCATTTTGGTGGCTATTCCTCAGCTTAGGCTGGTACTTGGGTGCATATCTGCTCACACTGTGGATGGACACTCCAGTCTCAAGTGACTTGCTGACACAGGAGTTGGCGAGCCTGTTGAGATGCTCATGTTTAAAACGTCTGGTCTTGACTGTGTAACCAGTGTCTGGAAAAGCATCTTCCTCTCTGTCTTGGACACCCCCGATGCAGTGCAATTTGTCACAGTGTTTCAGGCAGAACACAGGAGTCTTTAGGTAATCTGCCAAGACAGGCACAAGGAGACTTCTGCAGAGAAATTGTAGGACCATTATTGTAAAGCAAAGGGAAGGTTATGGTGAGGTTTACCTCCTTGCAACAGGAGCAAAGAAGCAGCTTGTCACTCTAGTTTATAGGTTTCTAAGTGATTTGGAACCAAATTACTAAAGGATGAATTATCTTTCACCTTGTATTTCACTCACACAACACCAGGCCAAGCACCAGAGATGACTCTTTACCTCAGAGGCTTAAAGTAACTGGCATTTTCTGGCATTTTCTTCTGCTGCTAAGGCCTCAAGATGCAGAGGCAAATCTTCTCTCATGGTTAAAGGTAAAGGGCTGTCTCTCAGTGATGCAGGGGGAGGAAAGGCTGTGGGACAAAGAAGAAGGTCTGGAGCAATGACCATGAATAGAAGGATGTGCAGAGATCAAGTTGCTCCTGCTTAATGACAGGATTACAACTATATATAGATAGATTCCTCAGCCCCGGGCTGGGGAATATGTTCATGCTTCTGTGCCTTCAGACACACTCCTTTTCTCCTGGATGAGACCCTCACTGTTTGAGTGTAGTATTTGTTAAGAGGCTGGAGGGTGTCTGTGAGCACCCTAATGCCGAGCTCTGGAGAGAAGAAGCTGTAGCGATGAGCTCTGGTCGAGTGTTTGTGTTCTAACAAAGTGATTTATGTCCTGTTAGGAGAAATAGACAGCTCCTTTGCTTTGGTCAGGGCACTGACTCATGCCATGTACACGGGCAGGAAAGACACACAGAAGCGCAGATTTCTACCAGGTGCTTACGAGGAGTCATGTCACCTAATGCCAGGTGTCCAGGAAAGACCATCCAGATCTCAGCTAGTCATCTTGGGCTTCTTTTCTAGCCTTTAGGAAGAAATAGGCAGCCTCAGACTGTGATTTATCTACCCTCTCTTAGACAACTCTTTTAGGATAGTCTGAGTCACCAGCTGGAGTCACTTCCTTCTCTCTGTTGCTTCTATAATTGCTTTGGAGGCAATTAGGTCCAACTTAGATGTTCAGTTTGGAGCTCTCTGAGCTAGAGGGGACATATCCAGCTCTCTGAGCAAGGACTTTAGCAGTCCTGAGCAGAGAAGGTTCTTCACAAAATGGTGAAGTAGCACAAGCTTGGGTGCCTGTGCTGCTGGCCCCAGTCCCTGGCTTTGCTTTCTGTGAGATGCCTTCATTAAGCAGCTGACTCAGATGTCTCCATTGTAAGGGGAAATTATTACTTTGTGAATAAAATTGGACTATTTTGGGCAGAGCTTAACTGTCAGGAACGCATGTAGGATCTTCAGGGCAAATTGCTACTTCTGAATGCTAACGATGTTCCTAGGGGGAATTAGGTTCTGTGAGCCCTTCAACACTTTGATCACTGCTTTGGATCTTTGATCTTCCTGTTTATAAAAAGTCTGTACTTGGTGTATGTTTTTTGGCGTCTCTCACAGAGAAGCTGAATTGAGTCATGACTTAAAGGTTTCTCAAGTCTATCGTGTGCTGAGATAACTATGCCCATGATGACTGCTTGACATGTAATCTTGCAGAGGGTTGTTATAAGAAAACTCTCAAAATCCCAGAAGGTACCAAATCTCCAGTCTGAGCTTATTTGTTTACAAACTAGACAAAGTTGATAGCAGTGATGGAGCATCACTTCTAGATGATGGGAGAAAAGCGGGAGATCATGAGTATTGTTTGGTCTATATAAGTACTGCTCGATCTATTAATACCAAAAGCATGGATGGCGAGACTTGGTTGAATTGCCTGCAGTGTCACCGGACTTCACGAGGACAGTCCTAAGCACTGTCATTCTCTGCTTTGCCTTTGCTCCATGCCCCCACTGAGTGGCATTAACCACTTCAGTAGGGCCATCGCAGTGTCCTCGAGGTCTCCATCCAGGGTGGGTGCTGGCGAGCAGAGCTGGGCTCACAGCTGTTGCAGCCTACTTGAAGTACAAATGGAGAAAAAATGTAGCAGTAGGTATTTCTAGATACAGGTTGTTAATTATCATAACATTTAGGCAGGTTTGGGAAAAAATGAGGTAAGCTCAATATTTTTTCCTAGCCTGTCCACTGATTTACAGGTCCTGGAAACTGATAGCTATTCTGGTTTGAAATGGATGGATGTCATTCTAACACTACATAATTTACCTTTTGCAGAGAGACAAACTTTCTGTCTCTGTCCTCCTTATTGTTGCTGATTAGGTCCTTATTTTTGCACTACTCATTCGTCAGTACTATTTTTGGAAAGCTGGGTTTTTGGCAAGGTCACCATCAGCTTCTTGCTTCCCTGTAAATTGGATTATTGCCTGTAGCTGGGCTCTGTGCAAATGCTGACTTTCCTATTCTCATTTTTTATTAGGTGGTCTTATACAGCTAGTTTTGTACAGTCTTCATATAATACCCTGCCTTTAGTGCTTGTCTTAGCAGCCCCACCACATTGTCCCCTCCATAAATTGCAATTGTCAGTGTTTCAAGCTTCCCTGAGCTCTGGTTTGTTCCTTTTAACTGCTGAAAACAATTTCCCCAGAGTTTTGCTTGTGATTTCTTGAAGCTGAGGATGTGTTTTAGAAGTTGTGGCACTGACCAAAACCTATGCTCTCCATGGTGGTGCAGGCTGTTTGTTTGGGTTCTCAGCAGCCTGGTCTGATCTTTCCAGTTCAGCACAGAATTAGCCATGTATATACTTTAAAATGCAGGATATAGTGGAAGTCATTCACTCAACCTTTGTGCTGAAAGGGGGATAGTCATCTTCTTTTTTTGACATTCAACTCTGAATGTAGATTACTCACAATATTCATACAATGGGGGGCAAGGAAGGTGGAGCTGTATAAGCTGCAAGAAGAAATTTTTACCTAAACATTGTTACCTAAAGCAGACAGCTTTAAAACACTACTGGTTTCCAAAGGGGTGTTCATCCCACCTAGGTGGAGGCACTTAAATGAAAGCAGTTAATTGAGACCCATGCCATCCGAGGTGGATTCTGCAGCTGATGGAGAGAGACCGGCTTGTTGGAGAGACTTTCAGTGCTGAGATGGGATGAGCCCCTCTCCAGAGGTGCAGGTCTTTCCCTGCAGGCTGCGGAGAGCCTTAAGTGACCAAAGTTAGGAGGGAAGAACTTAGTGCTGAGTGATGGTCACATCCCTTAATGCATTTGCACAGGCAGCACCCTGAAGGATACCGAAAGAAAGGGAGGTGGGGGAATGGTAAGTGACTTGGCAGAGGTTATATGACTCACTCTCCTTAAGCAAAAATTCATTTCCTGAACACAAAATCAGCTCACCAGCCTGATTGTGGTGGCTCACTGCCAGTCACCGAGCCTTGGAGTTAGAGATTTAACCACTGAGAGGGTTTTCAGCATCGCATCTGCGTGTTTGGTCCTATGCTTCTTGAAGCCCATGGCAAAACTCCAGCTTAGCTGAGCTTTGGCAGGACAGACAAAGGTAGTTACACTGCACAAATAGGATAACAAAATCTTAACAAACTCATTGTAAATATATATATATATATGTACTATCTTTTCAGCCTTTCCATACCTGTAAGTTGATAGGTTTTGTTGGTTTTTGGGGTGCAAAAGGTAAAATTGCAGAACTTCCAATTTTTTGGAAAAATATAATTGACAGAAATATTTTCTAAATATGAATTGAACATCTTCCTTTTGATCATGGGCTATGCCAAAGCCCTGACATATATCTCTGATCTTATGACAGTGTCTGAAGAAATTATAGGATTCTAATATGGAATAATAGATTCTCATCAGGACTTCTAGCTTTAGGAAATTATTTAATCTCCACTCTCAGTGGCTGTTTCTTTGATGCAGCTGTGACTGAAGGGTCCCAAGTGCTGGAAAAAAAACAGCTCACCAGCTCAGAACAAAGCTGATTATGTAAATTGTGCATTAAGATTCAGCTTCGATTTAATTTTTTTTCTGTAAATAAATATCCCATTAACATCCATCTGTTAAAAGTCAGGTAAAACATTTTGAAAACCTCCACTGCTATGGCAGATGTGACTGTACCATAAATAGTGATGGGGTGGTGGCATGAGGACATCAAAGTGAGACGCATATTTTAAGAAGCAAGGAAGGTGATAAAATTTATTGCAGCATAAGGGACCTTGTCTGGTTGTTTGAGACAAACAGTGCTTCCATTTGCAGTTGTACTGCTTGAATTGTGCAAAATGCTTTCTCTGATCGTTGTCTCGGAGAGCCCTAATAATTATAGCTCATTAATTCACTTAAAATATCAAAACATTTCAGCTGATGAAGATCTTTATTGAATGATGACCAAACCTTTTGTTTAATATCTTTTTATTTCATCTGCTTGCTTGTGAGTAGTCACCTTCCCTGGTCTAGCTGGTACCCCACCACCACCATTGTAAAAGATTATACTGATCAAGAACAGAATGATGAACTCTTTCAGGTTTTCTAAATTACTCTTTGAAGAGTACAAAAAGGTTCAAGTGCTCTTAACCCATAGCTAATTTTAACTGTTTTAAATAATCAGAGATTTCACAGGCACTGCAAAAAAGCACTTGACAAAAAAGTAGGTGGGGGATTGGAGCAGATTTCACTTACACTGGAAGTATGAAACTGTGTGTCTCTGTCAGCTGGAAGTCAGAAACAGGTTCCTTACATATATATATTTTTTTAATATCATAAAGGAAGGATTATAACAGCACTAATTTAATTCCATAAAAAGAAAAGTTATTTTCTGGGGGACACAATGTGGGGAATGGTTAGATGTAGTGTGCATCGCTGGACACCTCCCAGGTTGAACAAGCAGGGGAGAAACTGCAATTCTTCAAGGTACTGTCAGACTTGAACGCAACTTTCTAGTGGTCTGCTATTCCACCAAAGCTCCTTGTTTACAGAGAATTTGCACCATATGTGCAAACCCTCATGGCTTGGCAGAAGGTAGCCTTAGGCATAAAATTGCATGCCTGTAAATACCTAATCGTTGGTACAGCAAAATGCCATATGCCACACTAAAGCTGACAGGCTCATTCCTGGTAAAATCAGTGTGCATGAATGCTGCACTGAAACATCTTTACCAGAGCAAAGAAAAGCAGAGTCTGGCACCAAGTTTCAAGAATGGTTTACTGCTCAATTTTCATGTGTTTGCAAATCAGAGACAGCTCACTGGTTCCCTAGGTTTCACATATCACAAGCTGTGTCCAAATTCCTGTCCAAATTTCATAAGAAAGTGTAGGTCATGGGGACTGCAGATAGAAGTGAGGAATGTGGCTGATATTATGGGCTCCTCCCATCTACTGGTATACAGCAAGTCTGTTTTGACTGTACATTTTCTCAGCTATTTTATTCTGTCATCATCAGCTGGATTTTCCAGTGGTGTGGGTGTAGGGCAATGAGAAGAGGACCCTGTAGCTTTGATCACCTCCCAGATCCCCAGCTGTCATAGGTGCAGTCAGATTAGAAAATGGAGGTTGTTCCAATGCACTAGAGCTCTGAGCAGGCAAGGGTCACCTCTGCAGAGGATATGGTAGGAAGGGGCTCTGAGCTTTGCTGTATTCAGCATTGCTTCCCCGCCCATTGCTGGGTGACGAAGACCAGTGTGGTCCCTCCATGAATATCCACCCTTCTCTCCCCTTCTCTTCCATGTAAATTGGTTCTTCTTCCACCACACCTATAGGCGTGTCTTGGACAGAAACATCTTCTTTATCACATATGCTCTAATCCTCCCAAGCTGCAGAGATACCAGCAGTCTGGGGAAGCTGGACTGTAATAGAGGAAGGTGTGTTGAACGTTCTTGCTGCAAGCAAAGCTTTGCTCAGGTGCGGTCTGAGAGATCCTGAGGGTTTTCTTTGCTCTAACATCATGTGTGATATATAACACACAAATGTGATCCTCCTCAGGAAGTCAGACACCTCATTTGCAACAATATTCAGGCTGATGTGCTATGCCAAAATGGGGTGAGGGGAAAAAGCAAGCAACACTCCCTAGAACTGAAGCATTGGATTGACCAAGACTGCCCAAGAAAGTAACGTTTTGTGTCACAGACATCAGCTATTCTGCAAATGGAAAGCTCAGCCTCCTTCTGGGAATAAACAAAGTTAGAGCATGGATGCACACAGTCCATGGAGTTATTCTTCTCCAAGCAAATGAACAGCCACAAACAGAACATGTGTTTCATGACCTGTACTCTTTTAGAACATATAATCACCTGGTCTTGTTTTCAGAGGATTCAGATGCAAAACTTAAATTAGTCTTAAAAAAATATTTGTGTTTCCTCTTGACAGCTCATGTCATAGATCTGCTCTGTCCCTCTGCCCATGGTGCAACACCATGGTTATCCATTTCCTCACTATATTCCCAGTCTCTCCTCAAATCCTTGCCAACTTTCATCTCTTAAACCCCAAGAGCCTTAAATGGGACAAGGTTACACATGTTGAAGCTGACACTTTTCTGAGGGATGTGGATTCTGGGAACTTGGTTATGTGACTGCTTTTGCTGGTATCTAAAACTGGGCTTGGATGTCAAGCCCAAAACTGGGTTCAGGAAATGACTTGAATACAGAACTGATCAGAAATATTTCTGTTTCACTTATACTTTTTGCAGGAAAGAAAAAACATGCCACAGCTGATGGGTTTTGCATCTTGCAGCAGACAGTATTAGGACTCCTGAGTCTGGGTGGGCTTGGTGAATGCCCCTTCACCACAAACTCACACAGGGATGTTTCTGATTCATTACATGTTGCCTATCCAGAATGAAAATCTTTTTTAAAGAGGATTTTTAGAAGACACGTGTTATTCTAATCAGATGCCTCTGTGATCTTTGCAGCAGGGGCCAGGGATTGCTGGCAAGCTTTATTGAGTATGACTTAAATGCATTAGATTAGAAAGCACTCAATTTAGCTGGTTGTTTTTCCTGATTTGCTTGGCTACTCCAACCATCTCCCCCTCCAGCTCCTTTATTGTGATGGAGATGCCGTGAGGCTGGCATGCAGAAAAGACTACATGTCAGCATATTCAGGGTCCTAAAGGCGAGATGTGTCTATGATTGCATAGCACAATGATGAACAGAATTCCAGGGCTTCCTAATTAACCTATCTAATTTATCTTCCCACCATATGGTAAATCAGAAGTTAAATACAAGAGAGAAGTAGTTCAAGTTTTCAGAAGGTCAGGCTTGCAATTTACATGGACCTTTTCCACCACGTATTGAAAAGCAAGCTCAGATAAAACTGATACCATCTCCACCTGTTTGCTGGGGCAAAGGGGAGTGGAGAGAGATGCAACTACACAGGAAAGTGTTTTTCAAGTGACAAACATGGAGGTGCAACTTTTGCAGCTGAAAAATGTCATCAGGCAAAAGGGAGGGGTCCAGCCTTGCCCCATTCGAAATGTTTCCTCTTAATAATTTAGATTCAAGATTTATATCACTGCAGCTTGGGGCAAATCTGTAGGGTGGGTGCAGCCACAGGGCTCTTACTCCAACTCAACTCAGTAGGACTTGATGTAGCTGTAGTTCAGAAGTGCACGGTGGTAGAGAGCTGCACTATGCTAGTAAGACTTGTTTTATTTTAAACCTCTTTCTTAGGTCTCAGCAGGACAGACTTTCTGAGACATGTACTAATTTCTCTGAAGAGATGCTTAGGAGAGTCAGGTATAGCTAAAGTCCCTTGTGGTTACCTGTACCCAGTGAAGTTCTCCATTAAAAGGGAGATGTTGCATTGGAAAAGTCGGTGTACTGAGTTCCTGTATGGATTGCAAGGAGTCTTGCCTGCTGAAGACAAAATGTATGTTAGTTCTGGCCCCATAAGAAGCACTTTGCAGGGTGTGTGAGGAAGGGGAGATATAGGTGAAGGACCTGATGATAAGCCTCTTTCCCAGGGCTTGCACATTCCTGGGATGTCAACCATCAGTCCTCAATCCTTTACCTCATCCACTCCCTCCTCTGAGATCCCCAAGCCTCCCACCATAACAGCACTCAGCAACAGCTCTATGCTGCTCCACTTCTTTTTTGGAGACAGGCAGACACACACATATACATACACATACAGGGAATTCATTATAATTCACTTCCAGGTCCTTAAAAGATGGCTGGGAATGATGATGTAATGACATCTCACAAGATGTTTCTGTGGATGTTTAGAAAGGATAGCAATATGCTCAAGTATGCAGCAATAAGGCTGGTGATGGACAGTCTTGAAAATACTGTCCCAGTAATGCGTGGCACTTTGAAGCTTCAAAGTGTGTTGAAAACACAAATAAATCTCATGATCTGAACAGCTTGGTACTGCTACCTGACTCTCTCAAATGGGTTATGAAGGAAGAAGTGTCACCATTATCAACAGCTAGCTTCAGTTTTTCACTGAAGAAAGAAATGAGCAACTTGAGCTCAAAGCTGAAAACTGGAAGTTTTCAAGTTTTAAGGAAAAAGCAGACTTACCCTTGGGGAATGCTGTGGGCCCTGTCGTGGCTGCTGTGAAGGTCTCCAGTGTGGGCACAGGGGGTATCCTCTCACCACTGCCTAAACAGGGGATTAGCAGCAGCACCCTATGAGGGCTTATTTCCTTGGCTATAAAGGAAGCCACAGTAAGGGGCTCAGATGTAAACTTCTACATTTTAAACTATGATGCTGGGTGAGAGATCTTGGATTCCTTGTGCTACAAGATTTGCTGCTAAGTCCAGTTTTCCACTTAAAGAAAAGCTAACAACAGCAAAAAATTTGAAGAGATTCCACACTATCATTTGTTTCCCTTTGCTACAAGAAGAAATAGCTTTAGCACAGAAACATTTTTTCACCCTGATCGTGTTTACAAACTATTCTGCTAACAACCCATTGCGTATTAAATGCATGCCGAATTAGCATGAAATGCTCTGCTGAATTAGCACCTAAAGCAAACAAGTTCAGTCCACAGAAAATTCAGCTGGTGAAATGAAAGAAAAAAAAAAACAAACCAGAGGAAAGGAAAGCGACTGATCTGGTTTTGTGTCCTCTAGGACAATGAGTGAAACAAAGCCCTGTGGGATTACATTTCAGCAAAATAAAACTCTCGGGAGAGGTAGCGAGAGAACAGTTGTGAGTTGGTCACACACCACACGACCCTTTTTGCCTCCGTGTGCTCTGGCAGGAGAGAGCTCTGCACACCCACAATTCCTGTGTCCTTCTGGAACTGCTGCTGCTGCTGCTGCAAAGTGTTTCTGCAGGATCCTTGTTTGCAGTGTTATTTCCTAATATGCAATTTGCTTGTAGGTAGATACTGTTGGAGAAATTAAGTTGTGAGCAACCAAGCTTGAGGCAATACTGCAAATGGCACTAAAGGTTCCTCACAACACAGTACACCTTTCAGAGCAATATACTCTAGTTTAAAGGGCAGGCGACAAAAAATATCTTTGCTGAGTTTTTTCCCTTCTGCTTTAGCAGCTCAGATAACTTATAACATCTCTTGCACTCCTTTCCCCTCAGAGTAGAATTTTAATTCTAAATTTCGTAGTATACTGGAAAGAAAATGAAATTGAATGACAGAATAAATCTACAGGGGAAAATAAAGTGATGGAGAGTCACTCCAGTGACTTCTGAACATTAGAGATGTCTACTTGATTTCACAGGTATTACAGTTTTGAAGTGGTCAGACCTACCTTGATGTGTTACCTTCACTGCAGCTCAGGCATGAAGGTTTGGTTTCCAGTTTTCACTTCAAGCTTTTTAAATCCAAATGAAAAAAAAAAAAAAAAGCTCAAGTAATAGTATATTTCCTGGACTTTGGCCTGCCAAAGCACACAGCCCATGTTGGGGGCTCACACATCATTTGTGTGAGTGAGCAGTAACAGGGACAGAGCACTGAACATAAAAGTAATAAATGATTTCAGTCTGACAGGGCTTAAGTTTACTTCTGCTGCAAAGCGTGACCACTACTAAAAAAGAGAGCACCATGAACAGCAACCCTTCTGGATACCCTCACATCTTGTTTTCTCACTGGGGACTTTAAAAAGCAAATGGATGTCCTCCTAAAATGCATTCCGTAACTCAGCAAGGAGTTTTGAGCTCAGTGTGAGAATACTGAGTGAAATCAAATGGCCATTAGTTCTGTCAAGGAGCTCAGACTAGACAACTAGTTCCTTCCTGGCCCAAAAATGTGTGAATTTTGTACCAGCAGTGGCTGGCACTGGGAACTTCAAGCCAGAAGAAAGTCTTAGTCACAGGGGTTTTCTCCAGGCCTTTAGTGGGGACCAAAGACAATTTGCCTTATAGAGAGTAGCAGAAGTTATCTCTTTATAACTGCTGCAGAACTGGGAGAAGGTGAGAAGATATTCTGGACATCAAATTCCAGGAACAGCAAGAAATATCTCTTCAGGGCTGTGCTGTTGAGGATGCATTCAGGTTTAACCATACTGCTCAAATACAGCTTCTCGAATGTGTGGGGTTAGGGAGATGTGATCCAAGGAGAGGATCACAGTGGCTCTGTCTCTGTCAGACAAGGGAGCAGTTTTCCTGCCTGAGTGTCCTCTCTACCACCACGGAGTGATCAGGCAGGCTCAGGAAACCTAAACTGGAGCCAAAGTATAGAAAACATCCTGATCCATCCCTGAAGCAGAATGTCTCTTGCTCTTTCCTCGGGTCCCTGGCATTTCTGATGTCATCAGAGGAGAAGTAGGCATATACACGGGCTACACTTTAGGAGGATTTTGGGAGGACTGACCTAATCTGCCTGGATTCAAATGGCAAGTTTACAGTGGAGACCTCAAACTCACATGTGGTGGATGTTATCTCCAAGTGAAGGCATACAGGCATCTTCAAGGTGCAAGACCTCTCCTAGAAGAGAGGTCCAAAAGCAGTCAGATGGAATAGATGCTAAATGCACCCATTTCTCTCCACAGACAGTAAATGGAGCTGAGAGTGAGATGTTCAGGAGGAGATGACTGCTCTGTTGGCACCCCAAGCTACGTGAGACAAATCCCTGGCCCTTCTAGCCCAATTAGCACCATCCCTCCAGGTCAGCTTCAGGGATGGAAAGCTGTGATGGCCCCCCCATGTCAGCACACCCCAGAAGGGAGTGAGAGCCTTGGTCACTTCCTAGCAAAGGGAAAACCTCTGCAAGGTGTGCATGAGTATATATACATGTACAGTAATAATTTCCTGTGTATTTTTCAGTTTATACTGGGTGCCCAATTAGGTGCACGTGCTCCTGAAGGATGGGGTACACTAAGTCAAAAGCATCGGCTCCAGGTCCAAATGAGGAGGGTAGGAGACTCCAAGGACAGATTGAGAGAGCTGAGAGCTGAGATATGATGAGTGACTAGCAGCCAGTGGCCAAAGTATGTCTAAGAACCTTCCCTGCTCTTCACCAGAAAAGAGGTGGTCAGGCTCTATGCTCTTATCCAGGCAGACGGTAAAACCCTGAATTACGTTTTTTCTTTCCAGCACAGTCACAGATGTGGCCTGTAATGCATCATTCACTGTCCTCGTGCACACCTTGCAAGCACAAAGACAAAGCTATTCAGATGAGTCAAATCATGGAAAGAATCATTACGTGTAAAATTACTGTGAGATGATTTTCTCATTAAATTTTCATTAATAATTTTTTTGTTTTTCCTGACTGTGCTAAATACCATACTTTTAAAAGCATCTCAATCTATTATATTTTCATTAACATTAGCCACCATATTAATAGCTTGAAGACACAGGTTGGTGCATTTGTGCTGCTAATGAGCACAGCCCTTTTCCTCTCAAAACATAGTTATGCCATGCAAAAAAAATATTACAGCTAATGCTTTGCATTCCTCCCATGGATGTGTTTTAAAGACATCAGCAAGGTTTCTACTTGATCACAAAGGTCTCATCCTTTGTTGTTGTTGTTTGGAAACAAAAACCACCGAGCTATTATTGTCTCCATCTGAGCACACTCAGAGGAAAATAGTGTCACGTTAATACAAGCTGCTCCTTTGTCATCTTCTCTGAGCTCTGAGAAGGGTCATTTCACGGGCAGAGGCTCATCCTGGTGCCCCTTAGTAGGGCTTGTTGAGCCCTCTGATGTCATGGGTTTTTCCAGTGGATTCCCTGCCCCATGGTGACTGAACTTCTCCAGGATGTTTTTTCAGCTCTATCTTGTCCTTCAAAACTGGCTTTTTCCTTCTGAAAACCATCAGCCCCATAGGGAGGCACTGGTGAGCACAGTGGCTCAAGAAGTTGAGGAAGGGGAATTTGTCGAGGACATGCCTCGCATCACGGGCACCAGCGGGAGCTGGAAAAAGTCCCTTTACTCTATACAGACCTTCCCTGCTCATTGTGTAATGAAGCTTTGTACACCTGCCTCTGCTCTTGCTGGGTGTCAGCCAGGAAAAAAACACACTGGGGGTTTTCTGGAGTGAAGTATGGCAGGAGGACACCAGTGGGGAGAGTGTTTCACCACATACCGATGTTGAGCATCTTCTGAACTGGCTGCCACTTGTGTTACAGGGATGCCTCTGTCCTCATTCCCGAAGGAATGTCCCTGGCTGTGGGGTGTGAGCTCCTTAGTTCAGAACATGCAAAGGCACCCCTCTGGTTTGCTGCTGAGAAAGCAGCCCACTGACACTGAAGGTAGCTTTTAGGGATGTGAAGATTTGTCTGGGTCAGGAGCCTCAGAGAGATCAGCATTGTCCCTGGTGCGCACACACCATGCAGAAAATAATCTCATTTAAAAAAAATTGCTCCTAATGACCAAAGGAGCGTGCAAGACCTGAGGAGGTAGATGGGCCATGGTGCCCTGGCACACCAGTGCTTGCCCCGGCTGCATGGCTTCTTCCTGCAGATTCATGCTGGTGTAAATGGGAGCAGAAGTTGACAGATGGCTTCAGAATCTCACAAAACATCGTATAACCCTGAAAGGCTGGAAAGGGGCCCCTTTGCTCAGTTTAGGGTGCTAATAAAGCAATTGGAGAGCACAGGGGCAGCCCACTCCACTGTGTCAGTTCCCGTGCAAGCAGCAGTGGTTACTTTCTTTTACTTTCCTAATTAGGTGGAGAGAAAAGGCAATATCCCCGTGCATCGTCTCCTGGGAGGAGATTGAATTTTAACAGGCAATTTAAGGAAAAGATAGAGTTATCTTTTTGGGAACCCAGGCTAATCTTCCCTTTCCACAGGGGGGGATTAGGGTTAGGGTTGTAGGATTTGCAGTTTTAATCAGAGGAGCCTCGTCAACTTTCATTGTCTGCTCCAGATTATTCTGGTGTCTCCATATCCTCCCATTCCTCTGAATAATGAGAGGCTGTGGACTGAATCCTATCTTACTGATGCTGCCAGACTTTTAGGGCTTTACAGAAATTGGCAGAAACAGGCTGCTGCCTCTCTTTTCACAGAAAATTGAAGGTTTCATTAGCATTGAGCTCTCACTCAGCTCACTTCCATGACCCAAATGATCTGGAGAACTTAATGAACATTTTTCTGGTGGTGGGAACAGCAAGTCCAGTCCTGCCTGATGTGAGCAGTGGTTGATAGATGGCCCAGAGCAATAGCTAAAAAGTGGAGGAGAGGAGAGGAGAGGAGAGGAGAGGAGAGGAGAGGAGAGGAGAGGAGAGGAGAGGAGAGGAGAGGAGAGGA
>JANIJG010001708.1:33309-83010 GCA_024611175.1 Megaceryle torquata | reverse complement strand
CTGACGTGGTTGTTGCTGCCTGGTGGTGTATTTGGTCGAGAGGGGGGGTGGTGGGGGGGGGGGGGGGGGGGGGGGGGGGGGGTGGGGGTGGTGGGGGGGGGGGGGGGGGGGGGGGGGGGGGGGGGGGGGGGGGGAGAAGTCGGTAGATGTAGGTATTTTTTTTGAGGGCTTACAAAGCCCAGGTGTCCTGTTTTAATTTTGTCCTGTACCCTCATCTGTCTGGTGTCTTTTGGCTCCCCACAGGGGTATGAGGCAGGGAATAGCCTGATTTTTTCTCTGCTGTGCCCCTCTCAAACCCCACTGGCTGTTCTCAACTTGCTGTCTGGTTTTTGAGTTGGTGTTATGTTGTCCTCCCACCCTACTCAGAGGGCTCTTTGGTGAGCTGCCCTCTGTCCAGGAGGGAGCACTCCCCTTCAGATGCTGTTACAAGATGTGCAGCTAAGAGCTGCCTGCGGGCCCTGCTCCCCTCCCCAACCCCTGCCTCTGCAGAGGGCCTGCTGCTTGCAGCTGGGGCCAGACAGGGCTTCAGCCTGAGCCCGGAGGCTCCAGGGCCTGTGAAAGGGAGCTGCAGGCCTCTCTGGTGGCTGTGTAGGTTGCTTTATGTACCCTGGCTAGAGCTGCTGCCTACACACACGCCTTGTTTCCCACCTTGAACAGTTGTGGAGCTGGATGCCACCCTCTGGCAGGGAAGTGGGACTCAGTATTTCACTACAGTATTTTGCTTAATACCTGTGCAAACAGGCTGATGCTGACAGTGGGAGCCTCCCTTGAGCCTGCAGGGTGTTCATCTTTCTTGTTCTGAATGTTGTGGTGGGGTCCTTATGTTCACTTTCATCAGCCACTCCACTGCTGCATTTCTTCTGTTCTGCAGCGTTGCTGAGGGCTTGCACCTGCAGCAGCTGCCATCTACTGCCTCACAGAACATCACCTGGGGTTGGATGCTCACCGAGTGAGCTCCTCTGGCTCTGAGGCTGCTGGTGGCCTGCCTCTAGGACAGCACAGCCACGTGGGCAGTGGGAGAGGCACTGCCCCTCAGGGCTCAGCCCCATCTTCCCTGAATCCTGGCTTGATGGTCAGGGAACAAAACCCACTCTTGCTGAAGCTGATGGTGCTGGGCAGAGCCATCCTCTCTCTGCTTTTGGTCAAGGTAGACTTAAAAGCACAACAGTGGAGAACTAGAGGGGTGGCAAAGGCGTGCCCAGTGCCTCAACAGACACTTCTGCTTTGCAGCATTAGGCTGCTTGTAGAGGTTGTGAGAGTGGTGGTCTCAGGAGGAGCAGAGCCCTCTCCTGGTGGGCGTGCTGCCTGCCCTCTGCACTCCTCACCTCCAGCAGTATTGGCTCTGGGGCCGTGAGGCGACCCCACTTTTGGTGTCCCAACTCCAGACTGTTAATCTGTAACCAATGTGGGGGTTTTTTTCTGAAATTTTCAAACATGTATATTTTAAGACCAGAAATAAACTATTTTAAAAGTAGGTGGTAATGGCTATAGTGTTCTCTTGATTGGTTACAACCTTGACTGGACTGATTCTGAGCACCTGAGGGAGCAAAGCCTGTCATGGTACAATGTCCTAAATATGCTGAACTATGTGTGCCACCTATTAGCTCCCCAGGGGGAGTGATCCTGTGACCTGTAAGCTTTCCAGGAGGCTGTGAATTCACTGGTCATCCTGAGTGCACACTTCAGTAGCAGCTGTAGTTCAAAGTGCTTGTGCAAATCGAGTCATCTGTGTTGGAGAAGAGGTGCAGTCCCAGGCATGGAGTGATGGGTGAGATGAGTGGTGTTTTACTTCTGTAATGATATGTAGACTGTCAGCTCAAAGATCAAATTGAGCCTGCAGACCCTGAATCTATTGTTCACAGAAGTGCTCACCACCTTTGACTCAGAAATTGACAGTGGTTTAGGAAAAGGATAGATTATTTAACCAGGCAACTCTGAGAAACAAAAAGCTATGGGGGGAGTTTGCACACTGCTTAAAGGCTGTAAAGGCCAGGCTTGTCAAAACCTCTCTGGTGAAGCCGCTTGCACTATAAGCAGCCTCAGTGTTCTGCCTACCCCCTTTCAAGGATTTTGTTGGCTGCCCTGTCAGGTGTGTATCTTAGCAAAAGACCTCCACATGCTGATTTAAAGTAGGATGAGGTGCAGCTAATTCTTTTAGTATTTGTTGGTTTTCTTGAAGCCCCAACTCCAAATCATGTGTCAGTTCTCCATTTCAGAAACTGACTTTAGCGGGAATAATGTAACTCACCCCCTCCATGGAGTTCATAAGAGTTTTATGTCAGTATTTGTGGATTTATTTTGTGTGGGGAGGGGTATGGGGGTTGAATGGACATACCCCAATAGGAAGCCCTCCAACCATGAGGATTTCCTGTAGGATGCTGATAAGGACGTTTGGAAGTGTTGCCTTTTCATTTAATGATGCTGCAAAGCTGAGAGGACTGTGATGAAATTTCCTTCATCTCCCAAATTATGCTGCCTCTGCCTAGGCATATGTAACACGGGAGGAGTTTCTTGTTTCTTTGTCCCTGTAATTAATGATTTTATTCTCTGTTCCCTTGAGTAGCACCTGCTACCGCAATTTAATCTTCCACCCTAATCCGAGCCTTGAAATACGATCTTTCTTGCTTAGCGCCAGCAAGGGCCGCTCGGCCGCGCCGTGAAGCCTGGGGAGCTGGTGCGGGCTTAAGTCTTCAAGCGAGGGTGCGTGGCTGGGACCCAGCTCCCTGCGGCTGGGCTGTAGCCCAGCCTTCTGCCTCCTGGGCAAGGGGCCTCGGCGACAGCAAATGGGGCTGCGACCCACCCCCCCCCCACCCGCGCCGTGGAGAACCCGTCTCGGAGCGGAAGGCGGGAGGCGGGCGGTCCCTGCCGGTGGCGCGGGGCAGAGCTACCCCCTGCCGCCGGGGGCGCGCAGCGGCGGGGGCGCGCGCTGCCGTCACTGGTGCCACGCCTGGGATCTTTTAAAAACCTCTCGTCGCGACAGCGGTACAAGCAATAGAAAGAACATCTCTTATACACCTCTGAATAAATACAGCCCGCGCCCTGCGGGCGTGGACGAGGCCGGGGGGGGTGGGTGGGAGGGTGTGTGTGCACGTGGGAGGGGAGCAGTGTGAGCGACACATGCAGCGAGCGGACACTCACAAGCGGCCGACGGGGCTCGTGACAACAGAGACGTGTGCGGAGGTTCGCTCGGACCAGGCTCCGGCACTGGGCGAGCTAAGGGGGGCATCAACAGACGTGAAATGGATGCGGACACGGCTGGGGCAGCCCGCCAGAGGCGGGGGGGGGAGATGGAGGACGCACGCTGCCCCAGCGGGCACAGTGCTCTTCTCGGCAGAAGCAGGCAGGGTAGCCCAGCTACATTTCTGTTTCTGCTAAGAGGCTGTCACCAAGACCTGACGTCATCAGGACCATCTGGGAGCTGGAATCTGTGGCGAGAAAGAGAGGAAAAAAAAAAAACTATGAGCTGTTTGGGCTGCCCAAGAGCACAGGGCTGTACGGCAGCTGCAGAGGTGAGGGTGAGGAATTAGAGCACCGCAGGGCAGGAAGCGAACTGCTGAGAGGATTGTGAGATTAAGTAGCAACTAGGTCTACTCTGGCCACGCAGCAGAACAGAATCTATGGGGGGGCAGAGGGAGGACGATGGGTAGGCAGAAACAGCAGCAAGAGGCCAAGTTTGGGATCTGCATTTGCAGATCTTGGCTGTTGAGAGGAACATTGTCTCTGAAGCCTCCCCACATACACTTGTAGGTGATACTGGTTGTGCTGATGCAGCTGTGTCTTTACCCAGCCCTACGCAGACCTTTAAGTCTGCACTCGCCAAGCATTTTTTCAGCTAGAGAGACAGTGTCCAGGTGGGATGGGGTGGCAGGTTGCAAGCCAACCAAACCCACGTAGGGCGGTGGCATTGCCTTCCTAAGATCCCCTGATCACAATACAGTGAGCAAGCAGACATTTCATGGCAGCAGGGGCCTGGAAATCATTACTTTCTGTGCTGCATGAATGGAGGGTTTGTGCAGCCCTTCCCTGCCTGCCTCAGGAAGGTGAGAGCAGCTTGCTGGCTCTGCAGTGGCACAGAGCATCAGCCAGGAATGCTGCAACTTGCCCCACACCAAGTGAATCAGCTGCACACATAGCAAGTAAGAAACTCAGCAGGGTACCAGTTTCCTGTCCAGGAGCCTTTTGAAACAGAAAAAAAAAAAAAAAAAAGTTTTTTTCCTGGACATGAGGGAGGAGATCTTTAGTGCCTGTGTGCTTCAGATCCAGAGTCTTACACATTCCAAACTGCTGCATGGGATCTCTGTTTTGGGGCTTGCTTTCTGGAAACTGGATCCAAAACTTGGCTAGAGCTGTCAGTAAAGGATTTTTATGGCTCTAATAAATGAGGATCCAGATGTTTTGAGGCCAAGGGAGCAGTTGTGCTTGCTGCTAGTCTGTTAGGAGAACTGAGGGGGGGGGGAAGGACAACTAAAGGTAAAAAAACTCCAAACAACAATCATGACAATGACAGTATCATATATACAAACAATACAGCTTACTGCTATCTCTGTAATATACCTTGTTTTCTGTTACAAGCAACAAATGGGCTGTGGCACCTGGCTAACCTGTCACACGTTTGGAACACAGACAGGAATAGCTGATGCTGTTCAGATTGAAGGAGGTTCTGGAAGCAGTAAGGAATGACATGAGTTTTGGCTAGGATATCTGGCAAAGGCCCCTGAGATCTTTAATGCTCCTGCCCTTGAGTTTTAAGACTTTGCACACAGATTTCATTCCTGCAGCATCAGGGAAAACACCTCTGAGGTACCATTTCCACTCTTCACAGCAGCCGCATTGTCCTTGGAGGCTGCCTTTCCAAGTGCAGCTCAGCCCAGCACTATCTAATGTGAAGGTTGCACCTGGAGGATTCCAGTTCACAGGGAGAAGGGACAGACCTCATTCAGCAACCCTACCATGAGAGACCAGTGGTGCTGGAAACACCCCAGACACCCTGGCCCCTGGCTACCAGTCCCTCCCCACAGCCCAGGTCCCAGGGCTCTTACTGTTCTGGCAGAGCCAGGGGTTCTTCTCCCTGGCTGTGACTTCACGAGCCTCTGTCTCCTCCTCTTCCTCACCCTCTGAGAGCAGGTCAGAGATTTGCTGCTGCAGCTCAGGACTAATGTTGTTCTCTGCCAGGATGAGTGTCCGTAGGGCTGTGGGGTAGTTCTCTACCATGTCCAGCAAAGTCTAGTTGAAGAGAGAGATAAATAGACTGACAAGCAGCAGGAATAGCAGCTAGGCTGAGCAGAAAGTGCCTTAATGCTTTTGTCTCCCTCCAAACTCCAGCCCTCCTCTTCTTACCCTTACTTTCCCTTGGCCTTGACCTTCCTTTGTGAGGCTTTATGAGAGTCTGAGAACTTGTCATTTTTCAGTAGGAGAAGCTGAGCCTGGATTTCCTGGCTCTATCTAAAGAGGGACTGCTCTACAACCTGTTGCTGCCACATAGCCAGGCTCATTCCCTCTTACCACTAGGAGCTGAAAGGAGAGCCTGTCCTACGAAACCTTGACGCCTATCTGTCCACAGAGCTTTAGCTCTGATCCTGAGTCACAAGCCCAACCCCTTATTTCTTCCAAGAAAACTAAACTACAAATAGACCTGCATGTTTCTTCCTGCTGACTTGAGGGAGATCCAAAAGCCCTAGGTCAGAGATGTGGCTTACAGGCTCCTCCTGTAGCTGAATGCAAGAGGCCAGGGGAAAGCAACAGCACCCCTGGGTGCAGCGAGGGAAGGGGATGCATATGGAGTCTGGGAGGGGGATAGAACCAGCTATAGGTTCAAGGGCCTCCATAGGCCAATACATATGCCCTTGAGACATCAGAGTAGCTGCAGGCTGTCATACCTGGGCTGACTGGTTAGTAAGTCCTGTTCCTTCCAAGTCCAGAACTTCAAGGGTTCGACTGGAGGCCACAGCGACAGCAAGCATCCCTGCTACCTGGTCACCTGTGGGAGGAGCAAAGCGGGGCTGTCAGCAGTGCCTGCCTTCTCTCATGTAATACCACATGCCCTCATGGGCCTGCGGCTGTCATAGAAACACCCTCTGTGTATTTCTACCATCAGACAACCTCCAAATCTCAGCTACCTTGTGAGGGGAAAAAAAAAAACCAAAAAACTGTTAACTTGAGAAGAGACAAGGTAAAGGTGCACCATTTTGTGATTACAGGAGCAGCCACTGATTATAAGGGGGGACATGAAGGAACACAGTGAAATTGCTTTTATTCCCCAAGGAGCCATATCTTCCCAAATCTCCTTCCTGCTCAGGGATGCAAGGGTCTTTAATGGTCCCTGTAAAGCATCCCAGATGCAGAATAAGGAGCTGAATACCTTAGTATAGGGAGTGTTTGGAGCTGGACAGAGGACTGCACCAGCTGACAGACTGCTTCTCTGGAAAGGGGGCAGACTTTTGGGGGTGGACACAGCAGGAGCATTAAAGACTGATGTGGGTGAAGAGACAGGACTCTGGCCTGTTCTCCTGACATTGCCTGGCAAGTGTCAAGATACCATACAGATGTGACATCCTCTATTGGAAAAGTACCCAGGTTGTTGTCAGGTAACACCTTGGAGCCTTTCCCATGCAAGAGGAGGTACCCAGTCAGACAGGGCCTGGAGGGAGGCTGTGTTTCCAGGGTGAGGAGAGGAGCGCCCTGCTGATGCTCAGGGAGGCATGGCCGGGTCTCCTCTTCACCACCCTGCAGTAGAGCTGGAGAGAGTTGGTTTCTATGGCAACGAGTGCCAGGCTCTCCTCCTCCGCCCTGATACACAAGGAAAATGAAGGGGGGAGTGCAGGGACATAGTGCATGTGCCAAGCCAGCACTGGTGCCTAGGGCTTCAGGAACAGGGGAGATGTGGAGGGTCAAATATAGCAACAAAGGCAGTGGAGCTGGCAAGGCACAACTTCCTTTTTGCACCTCCCCAAAGGGCACCTCACAGAAGCAGAGCAGTGAGGCTGGCTTTCCCTACAGCCAAAGCATCTGTCAGGGTGAACTTGCTGCTAGGGATCAGAAGGCACCTACACAAGAAAATGCCCCATCCTGCTGGTGATGCTCTACTGCCTTTCTAGAACTTGGTTCCCAGCCACCCACCAGTACAAATCACAGAATGCTAAGAGGCAGGAGTGTAGTGTCCCCCATTTCTCCTCCCTGAAACCCCCACAGCTTACCTAGGGGGTTGTAGTCCAGGTTCAGCACGCGGAGCTGTGAGCTGTGAGCCACTGCGATGGCCAGGCGTCCCCAGCCTTTGCTTGTGACACCTGGGTTGGCGCTCAGTGTTAGCTCTTTGAGGCCTGGAGAAGAGAGAGAAGCCTTAGAGCCACCAAAACAGTCTCTGAGGAACTTGTTCAGCTAACCAGAATAGCTGTGAGTTGTGTCCCCTGTACTCTGATGGGCTAAAGGCCTTGGTTTGCTCTGACAAGAGTCATCACATATTTTACTGATCAGTGAAATGTTTCACTGCCTTCAGCAGTAGCCCTTCATTTGCCCATGGTGTACCTGCCCCATTTCTCTGCTCTCCCAACTTGTGTTCCACTTACCCTAAATAGCAAACACAGTGGAAACAAGGGGTATGCAAGGTGACTGACTGGAGAAGGAGGTGGCACAAGGTGACAAGTTGGAGAGAGGATAATGAGGACAGTGGGCTCTGAAGCCTGCACCTGGGAGAGGTGACCAGCAGAGATAACAGGAGTAGTGGCACTGTGAGCATACAGAGAAGGTGTTGAGGAGAGGTGGAAAGCACTCTGAGAGTCAGGAGAGAGGGGTGGTATTACTTCAGCACATGCCAGCTCTCAGCTTAACTGTCCCACTGGCCTCTGACCACAAAGATCATCTCCTGCAAAGATCTGAGTCTTGACACTAAGGCTATGACCATGCAGCCTACACACTCACAGAGCGCATCTGCCAGCAGGGACAATTCCCAGACACTGACAATAAAACCAAGGACTGGGGGGGGTGGGGGGGGGGCACATTATATATTTATCTATGATTATTATCAACACACAAATGTAAAATAATAAATTCAAAATCCAAGCTGTCCCCTCTTCTGGTTTCAAATGCTCCTGTCATGAACCAGAAGCAACCTGTTGATCCCTGAGCTGCAAACTGGCAGCAGGACAGATCAATAGCAGAAAGCCCATGCCTGCCTGCCCGAGGGAACCACTCCTTTATTGCTTGGCTTTTCTGCTTTACTGAAGTTGGGAAAAGAAATTCCTCAGCCCAAGCGAACTACAGAGCCTGCCTCCTCCAGGGCTGAGGATTTACTGCTGCATGCATCTGCTCTGTGTGAAAGCTCCACTGGTCATTGTGCAGCCCACAGCCCCTGGTGCTTACCGGACTTGGCCCCATCAGGTGGCAGAAGCCCACAGATAAGGTTGATGCCTTCATCACCCAGCATGCAGTCTCCCAGATCCAGAGCCACCAGTGAGGGGTGGATGGAGAGAGCAGGGTTGAGGAGGGCCAAGCCTGCATCTGTCAGGGGACTCCCATGGAGGCTGTGCAGGTAAAAGGGAAAATTACTATGGAGCTTTCTTCCTGGGGGCTAACTAACCCAATAGGGAGGGAGATGCAGACAAACTGAGGAGGAGGACAAATCCTAACCCCAGGATGGGAAAAGCCCTGGGAAGGCTCTGCTGCAAGGGTCAGACAAGTACTACGGTGGCCCTCCTCTCCCAGCCAGGACAAGGAGGTGCGGGTGCAGCAAGGGCAGCCCCCACCACCGGGGCAGCAGGCTGGAGGGGCCGGCATTGAAATCCGGGGCCGTGCCCAGCCGGTGGGGGCAGGGGTGGCTCCCTCCCAGCCGGGTGAAGGGTGCGGGGATACCCTCTGCAACGTCAAGGGCATTTTTCCTCCAAGATTTGAACTCGGGCACTGGCAGGGAGCTGCGAGTCCCCGAAAGGCCTGTCCCCGCCCGGGAGGGGGCCGGGGACACTGCTGTACTCACAAGAGAGACTGGACGGAGCGGTTGGTCTTCAGGGCCTCGGCCAGCTGCTTGACGCGGTTGATGTTGGAGACGATGCCCAGGTTGAGGTTGAGCTGGGCGAGGGAGCGGGACTCGGCCACCCCGCGGCAGACGTGCCCGAAGTCCCGCTCGGAGAGCTGGCAGCCGCGCAGCGACAGCAGCCGCACCGAGTTCTCCCGCAGGCTCTCACAGATATCCCGGATCTCTGCCCCCGACAGCGTCTCCCCGGAGATCTGGATGGACCCCGGCAGCATCTTCCCCCCGTTCGGGGAGCCGCCGCCCGCCGCCGCCGCCCGCCGATCCCGTCGCGGCGGTCGGGCGCCGGGAGGGAGCCGCGCTGCACGCTCCGGGCCGGGGCGTGCGCCAACAACGCCGCCAACGCCGCCGCCGCCGCTGCCGCGGGGCAGTCCCGGCCCGGCCCACCGCGGCCCCGGGGGCGTCACCGCGCAGCCTTACCGGCGGCCACCGGGTCGCTCCGCTCCACCCGGCGGGGCCGCCACCCCTCCGCGGGCGGCGAAACCCAGGGGAGCCATCGGCGGGGACTAATCCGGAGCAGTGCCGGCTCTGAGCCCCGCGGGGCCGCGCCGCGCAGCGCCAGGCGAGGGCCCGGCAGCCCCGCCGCTCCCCGTCCTGCTCCGCCCGCACCTGCTGGGCCGCCTCGCCCCGCCTGCTCCCCGCCGCCTGTCCGGACCCTCCTACCGCCCGGGGCGGGCCGCCTCGAGCACCCGGCCCCCCGCCGGGCGGGGCCGGCTCATCCTGAAGGAGGACGGGAGTGGAGGGACCCTCCATTCCCACCCCGGCATCCCCTGCTGCCATCCTGGCCCCCGGCGCCACTCGAAGCCCGTAAGGGGCGACGCTGGTGCCCGCTGGCTCCGTCCTGCCGCCTTGAGGCGATGCCGCTGCCAAGGCCGGCGGGGGCTGCGTGCCTGGCACTGAGGTAGTGCAGGAAGGGAGGAAGGGTGGAAGGGAGAAGCCCCTGGAAGGGTTCTGCTTGCCAGCCCCAATCCTGCCCAGAGAAGGTGCTAAAGCTATTGGGCTGTGGCGTACTCTGGGTGCACCTTGGTCTGAGGAACAGCATTTTTTTGCTGGCTTCAGTAACATTTACACTTAAACCTGCTGCACCTTGGGCTTGGACCCATGGCTTCATGGCAAGGTAGGTGTGAACCGCTCCTTGTGGCCTAGGGCTCGAGGCAGCTGGTGAAAGGTTGGGAAGTGCTACCGGAGCTTCCTTATCCCTGCAGCACGCAGCCTGTACCTTTATCAGGACCTCTGAGGTGTGAGGGGTGTACCTTGCCTCCTACTGATTCACAGGTATGGATCAGAGGGATTTGTCCTCTCTCTTACCCTCCCCAGGCTGGTAATCCTGGACTTGGAGAGAAATAGGAAGCAGGGCCCCTGTGTTTTCAACTCCACTGAGCTGAAAAAGGAAGCCAGTGATGTGGAAATTAGGTTAAACCGCCTAAGTAGGCAGCTTTCTGCACGTAACTAATCTAGCTGATGTATATAGCAGTGCTCAAGTGAATTCCAGTCCGGTTGGTAACTCTGGGACAATCCCAGGCTTCTCAGCTTGGTTTGCAGGACAGGGTGGGAGAGAGGGGATGAAAAGTGCAGGTGAAAATAGAATGTGGGGTGGGATGTGAAGCAGTTCTCCTGCATTGAAATGGAGGAGCAGGTCACCTGAGCTGAGGGTTGCACATCCTGAATGAGACACGGGGAGCAGCAGATAGGAAGCCGGACTCAGATGACAGCTTTAAGACTTTGGCTACAGCATCTAACCTACAGTGCAGGTGTCACCATGCCCTTTGGGTAGTCTGTTGCTGTCAGCTAGAGCTAGCTACACAGCTCTGTTTCCTGTTGTACAGGGGTGCATGAGCTTGAAACTGTATCTGCAAGTCATGCCAAGAACAGATCACCAGCCTAGCAACACATCTGTGCTGTGATATGAGCAACAGCTGTGAGCATCCAGCCATGGTACAGGTGATGGCTTTCAAAAAATGAGTGACTCCAAGATCACATTAAATGGTCTAGGTGAGAACAGAGTCCTACATATTGGAGGCCTGTGAGGGGCAGAGGCTGGATGTCAGTGGCAGACAAGGGCGTGGCCAAGAAAATACCAGCTGCTGATCCATACAGGTTGACTGGAAGACAACACTTGGTCTAACTTTGCAGTTACCACTGGGCACTAATTAACCCATGTTTCATTAAAGAGGTTATTATTAGAAAGGTGTTTGGAGGAGAGCCCTGGGATGTGTCTCATTTCAGTTGACAGCAGTGGCTCCAAAGCACTGAAGAAGATGCCCTAGTGCTGGCATCATCACTGCCTGTTGTCAGGAGCAAGAGCATATTAAGGAGACAGGCATCCTACCTTGCTTTATGCTCAGATACATTGGGAAAAGTGGCACAGGACCTAATTGTTCAAAGCTTTGGCTTACTAAACCTAATTAAGGGCTGTGTGGAGGGAAATTTGGCAGTGGTATTTTGTGACAAACTAGATGTTGCTTCCTTGTCATGTGCAGTTACCCAGCAGATATGAGGAAGGTAGTTATTAACCTGATGGGAGCACAGGGAATGAGAGTTGACTCTCTAGACTGATGCCATTAAGAGCTATCACATGATCAGAGAAAAATACTGGTTGAGGAGCATCTGGGGTGAGACTAGACATGGGAAGAAAAACAAATGGGAGAAGAAACAGCCTACCTCTCACCCAAAACACAACTAAGGTGACAATTAGTGCAACAAGGATGGACTGTAAGAAGGGTTGGACTCCCGGGTACTGCAGAGGAGAGGAGGAGGTCATAGATGCTTTAATATACATTTTTATTTTCCTTTTCCTAAGCTTATGTGTTTATTTCATATTTAATAAAAAGGGGCTTACACAGTTCTCACAGAGCAACCCTTCTTCAAAAGGGGAGGTGATGGAGGGAGAATTATTTCAGATTTACTGCAAGGGAGGAGGGAGAAAATTATTTTATAGTTGCTGCAAGAGCTGTGGCAGGAAACAAAGGCAGAGATAGTGTCTCACAATAGGGCTGTGAAGCTTGCCCTGATAATCAGAGGACTTGAGTAAGCACAGAGATACCCTCCCACAAGGACTTCACTAAGGCTGCGTGCTTCGCATGCTCCCTGGAACTGCAGCACACATGCATTTCCCTGCAAAAGTGCATCCCTCTGTGTCAGCAAAAGGAGATGCTGAAGGTCTCAGCTGAGTACTCAATTTCTGGCAGTACAGAACAGTTCAGCTTCCAGCTGCTGCTTCACAGAAAATTAATCAGGGCTGAAGAACTGGAGCAGTGCAAACCCCACAGCTTCCAACAGAGTGTTTGCCTGTCACTGTGGTCATCCGTCCCCAACTGACACGACACACAAGCTGTGCAGGGAGAGCAGAGTTTGCTCACTGCTCTCCCTTGTGCTTTGAGAGAAAATGCAGGGTACTGCTTCATCCTTCTGATTTAGCTGTGGTGAGGTGCAGGAGGGGAACACAGCTCTTCTCTGACAGTGTCCATAGATCAGCAGTGATAGTTTGGCACAGAATGATTTTTCTTCTTGGCTGGACTTAGTCTAGTGACAATTGTCTCTTTCTCCTTTCCTTCCCCCCCCCGCCTGTGCTTGGAGAGTTTGCATCAAGAGAAACAGACCAGTTCTAGGCTGCTTGGGCAAGAAGTGTGAATTATAAACCAACCTCCCGTGGAGTTAAAAAGAGGGAAGTACCAGACTCGGCGTTACAAACTAACACTTCCATTTTGTCATTTGAAAGCAATAGAAATTCCATGAGCTTAAAATGGTTCAATGGGTAAAAAAAAAAAGTGGAAGACTACTAGCCCAAATAACAAATTTGATTCCCCTGAATAACTTGCTCCGAGTGGCATTCTTCAGCCAAAATAAGTTTCCCAAGGGGTGTGGGGGTAGGAGGAGAGTGAGAGAACACATCTATTACCTGTGTGTTTGTAGCTTCTTGCTCTTGGAAGGGGAACAAACTATGAACTCAGGAATAAGCAAACTGTGGAAAATAGGTCTGTGACTGGAAATGCTCCAGTCCTATCCAGTGACATTTAACTGAAACAGAGGACTGGCCTGACAAGAGCCGACGCTATCTTCCTCTCATTCATTGCAGCTTGGCACCAGTCTGAATCCCACTGCAGCTGCATCCTTCTCCACCGATACAAGCAAGAGACCAAAGGGTGCAGCTCTAATTTGCTGTCTGCCTTGTGCATGGCTAACTTGTGGGTATACCAAGAAAGGGGAAACAGCCTGGGATTTTTTTTTAGCTTGAGCATAGGGGTGAACTTCTCTGAGGAGTGACTTTTTTCCCCTTGTCATCCAGAGCTAAAGGTAGAGAAAAGGTAAAAATCAATTATCAGCTAACAACTTTCCACTGCTGGAACAGTACAAGTTAGAGCAGTGAGGAAATGCTACATCTGAACTGCTCAGTTGTGAGTTACTGAAGTGCAAGTAAGCCTAGGCTGGGATGCTTTATTTTCCCATCCTTACCGGAGCTTTCCTGCACCAATAACCTGGAGATAAATGTGCTAACTGTATTACCACTTCCCTGTTTCTCCCTTTATTTAATGGAAACACCAGAGAAAAGTTTACCGGGGAGTTTTAAGGGTCCCGGAGTCCTTTGAGAAATAAGACCTTGCCTCAGCTTGAAAAGCCTGACAGTACACAGCAGACTGTGTGTCTGAGGGAGCAGGATGCTGCTCCTGTTCAGAGCAATGAGGTGAAAGTCCCACAGCTGGGAGACATGACAGCATGCTGCATGAGGGTAGGCTGAACTAGCCTCTTAATAGAAATCTCCACAGAAGACCATGTGTAAACCTGCTGCCCCTGCAGTCAGAACTGCTGTCCGACAGAGCAACATGGGCAGAAAGGTGAAAAGAACAAAAGGTGCTGTGAAAACGCAGGGACGGATACATTTCCGACATGCATGGGAGAAGGAATGGTGAGGTAAGATAACAACTTGGACCAAGTCAAAAGAGAGAAATCAATCTGGAACATGACAAGGAAGAGCATGTGGTTAAACCTCATGCTATTCCTGAAAATCTTCAGAGAAACTACAGTTTCTGTGCCTCTGGGGCTATGGAAAAGTTGCCCAAGACAGGCTACGTATCACAGAACATGTGAAGTAGGACAGCAGCAAATTGCAAAGAATCCTGCTTTGATTCCAGGGCAGGACTGATAAAGGTGTAGAGACCCAACCACTCTCCCATTACACAAGTAAGCTCAAACACAAGACACCTTTCAGCACCAACATCAGTTTAATTCTTCCCTCTTGAGGACAGGAACAGGGCAGATACCCCTGGGGTTACATCAGCAAGCAGAAAGAGGGGTGAGGGACACAGTACGCTGGGAAATCCCAGCTAAACATACAGGCAACCAAACCACTCAAGACAGCCCAGACCTCGGCAGGGTAAGAGAGTAGTTCTTCTGAGTCACTGAGGTGCAGTCCACTCAGCTGCCCAAAACTGCAACCCAAATGACAAGTCCAGGAAAATAAAACCAAGTCTTCTTCATGACGTTCTGTCCTGTTCCTAAGAGGCAGCAGGTTATGGTGGCCCTATGCAACTCCAAAAGTAGTGAAGGAAGCGAGTCCAAGTTTGTGGAACTACAAGGTCAATGCAACGGCTTTGGCTGTTGTGTTCAATACAGCATTGGAAACAACTGGAATGTCTCGGGCAACTCTCTGAAAGGGTGGCATGTTGGGTCCTTCCAGTGTGTCCAGGATACCTGCAGGGAACAGAAAAAAGGGGAGAATGGCAAGAGTTAGTTCAGATGCAGATGGCACATTTCTTCTTGTTCTTCACTCTGGCCAGGTAGTGGTTGATGGTGTCAGGGCCCAGGACATGCAAAGCACTTGCAGGCAATGGGAGGAGTCGTCTAGCCCCAAAGACTGAACAGCAATGAACACCTCCATCCGGAGGCCGCAGGGTAGAGATCAGAGCTTGTCCTTGGGGCAGGGAAACTGCATGTTCCCAAAAGGAACACAGATCCTTTAGCTTTGAGTGCGCCAGATCCAGTCCCCTGCCATTTGACCAAAATGCAGACATTGCCAGGGATGCTGCTCTGCCAAGGCAGATGGATAAAATCTTCTCCCCACCTCATCCCAGCACAGATCCTGCTCTTAGACCAATTGTCTGCTTTCATCATGAGATATGCTTGCAGAGTCACATCAGGAGCTGCAGCTGGGGGTGCAATGTGGAATTTTTATCACTTCAATGCAAACATAGACCAGGCTTGGCAGGAAACACGTGTGCCACTGCAAGTGTTCTCCAGTCCCTGTCAATTACCCTCTCAAGACTGATAATCACTCTTGCTGTGCCTTGGAGAAAATTGCTTGGAGTATATTTTATCCTATTTCATCTGCTGAAAAGTTGCAGATCAGGGCTCTGAATCTTCGCTACATGAACGGATGCAGTATTTACATCTAAAAGGATTTGTAACGAGATGCTGTAACCCAAAATTATGCAGATATAGTTGAAATGTCATGAACAGGTCTGGCTGCCTAAACTCATCAAAAGGCTTGCAGAATTGCGTATTTACGGATCTGGAAAGTCTCTAGCGATGGGGTGGGGGAAGATTTTTATTTAAAAAAAAAAAAAAAAAAAAAAAAAAAGGAGATCAAGAGTTTGTTAGGAGAAAAGAGAGAGGCAGAGAAAGGGGACCTGAACATCTAAAGCCTCATAAACAGCACCAGCTGAGGAAGATGCAGCTTCTGCTATCTGTGTTATACAACACAAGATAAAAAAAAAGGTGTTACACCAAGAAGGAAGACTTATGACACATTTCCTGATCAGAGAAAAGCAATCTGACTTCAGCAAGATTCAGGAAGGCACTGAATATCTGCATGCAAGAAGAGTCAGTGCTGTTACACTTCACTTGTGGGAAAGTGTCCTGCCTCACAACTGAGGCCTGATGTAATGAGACTCAGCGCACAGAAGCTACCCTGTGTGTACCTGCTGCCCTACTTCCGACAGCTTCCTCTAATAGCTACTGCTGGTCATTCTTGGGTTGGAAACTAGCACAGATGCCCTTGGGAGGGATCCAAACTGTCCATCCTTTCACTCAGAGAAAGCAAAAAGCAGCTTCTCTTCTACCAGATCTAACAGCATACATCTTCATATCTCCCTTGCTTACCTTCTACCACCTTGTGATAAGCAAAGTGCAGATAGAGGAGAAAAAGCATATGCAGAGCAGCCAGGGTCCCACACAGGATGAGCCGCTGGGTGTGCCCCACAGTGCGTGACACCAACACAGCAACCTAGGAGAGAGGTAGAGATTAGAGACAAGGCAGCTGCTACCCGAGCCTCTGGCACTGCAGCCAGGAGCGCAAGGAAGACAGGCCAGGTAGCAACAGCCAGTGGAAACACTGCTCAGAGCCTTCTTCACAGTTTGCACCAACAAATTCAGAGCAATCTGACTTTGTTTCGTGTAGGTGAACCATGCCCAGGCTCACCACAAATGCAGGATGCTCGGCATGACTGTGTGTCAGCAAGGGCTGTACAGGAGTAAACCTCTTGTAGCTGTTAGAATGGGTGAAGATATTAATCTAAGCATCATCTCCATACACCAGGGGCCAAATGACCCAGGAGTGTCAGGCTGTTCTTCACAGCAGCTCGACTGGCTGTGAAATGAACTGCCAGACCCAGGGAACAGCAAGCAAACAGCACTTCCCTCCCCTTTTTTATCCCCAGAAGAGGAGAGCCCCAGACTGCCTGCCCCTTACCATTCGTAGTGTAGAGAGTCCACCAACACCCAACCAGAAGATATAGAAGAGGGAGTGGAAGTGGATATTATAGGTGACAAAGAGAGTAATGCAGTGTCCAAAAAGACCATAACCCTGTCAAAACAAAAGTGTCCATGTTAGAAGTGTCAGTCCCACACAAAGCATCTCTGACCAAGAACAGGAGCAGCCTATTCCTGCCATGTGTCACCAAAGCAAAGCTTCACAAACCACTCATTCAATGCCAAAGAGTCAACCAGCACAACAATTTTAACAGCAGTTCACACCCACGTAATCTGTTTGAAGGATTCCCAGGGATGTAAAATATTGCAGCCAACGTGGGAAACAGAGCAAAGAGCTTCTTGTAGAGAAATTGGAATCTCCTGTTTTTTTACCAGCAGGTGCTCAGATCAGGAAGTGTACAGCAGGAGACCTGCGTGAAGGAACTGCCCCTTTGTGCTATTGCTACACCTGGGATAGTGCAGGTCAGCAAAGCATCCTGGAATTCCAGGTTGTCCCAGTGCAGTTACCTGGGACCACTGATTTACAAGGATTTTTCCCGTTCTCTGTGGAGAACTGCAGCCAGCTTGCATCTTGGGGCAGCTCCATCTATACATACCAACAGTGACAGCATCTGCACCATCGTGATTTGTGCGTTGCACAGATACGCCAGGAAATAGATGAAAGAGGAGACACCCAACCAGTAACCGAAGCAGGTGCCAATGGCTGTGCCCATCAGTGTGCCTTCCCTCTGTGGAGACAGCATCAGCATGAGGAGGACTCAAAGAAGTCACCTGCCAGCACCCAAATTCCACCTCAGAGAATCTCAGAGCCTTTCTAGGCATTATCAAATATCTGTCTAGCAGCATTCAGGGTGCCACATGAGCTACACCCCAGCTCTTGCAGCAGGGCATCAGGACTTTCTGATGCATCCTTCCTCCCAACCCCAAACCAACAGGTTCTTCTTCAAATCAATTTGCTTTACAGCAAGATGTTACTCAGTCATGGAAGAGGTATCCACTCCATTTTTAGCATTGTTATAGCAATCCAGAGCCCAGTCAAACCACAACTTATCACTGAGACTTGATGTACAATGATGGTGTCTGAGGTCTTCATCCCATGCAAAAGGATGGCCACCAGTGTGAAAACCAGCATAAGGGGTCCATACAGCTCGCCTGCAATCTTCTACGGGAGGAGACAGACCAAGGGAAGTTTGGTTAGTGCTCCTGAATGCCAAGCTTCCCACCTCAAGCAACGTGAGAAATGCTCTGGATGAAGCTTCTCAGGTGGCTAGGTGATAAGTAACAGCAAGGGACTGATGATGTCAATGAGGCAGAAGAGGAGTCTGGGATGTGTGAAGTCTAGAGGTCTAGAACTGTACCAGCACTAAAGGTAGCACACTGAGTTTTGGAACAACCATGGGGAAGGACTTACAAGCATTTTCAAGGAGCTGAACACCTAACAAACTGAAGTCCTTAGCAACATGGACTACTTTAGTTTTACAAGGTGTCTGTGGGATGCTTGGCTATGGAGTCTGATTCGGCAAAAGGGAACTCACCTGTGGGAAGTTAACCATCTTCACAGGAATCATGGACTCCAGCAGTCTGCATCACAGCAAAGCAAGAAATGACAGCAGGAGCAACGAGGACACGTTAACCAAATATGGATGGTTAACAAAATGTTTCAAAAGCAAGAGACCCCCACACACCCATTACCAGTGTTTTCTGCTGTCATCACAGGCCTTGGGGGACACAGATTCCTTCTAAAGGGTCCCATAAGGTAACTAGAGGAGAATAACCTTACTGCCAGTGGGTTAACTTATCTGGGGGACAACTCAGTGAAAATGTTTAGGGATCCACCTAGGAATGAGAGCTCACTGGCAGAACAGCAGGAAGGAATGGCACCTTTCTTTATCCAGTCACACAAAAGTTTCCATTTTTTGGCACAGCCACATTGCAAACCCAACAGAAGCCACGTGATGCAGCTGAGTACTAAAAAGCTGAAGATGCCTCAAAGCCCTTTGTTGTGCCCCAAGCAGCAATGGTGAGTAAAAGGGCTGCCAGACCTCCTGGGTAACCTCATTAACAAGAGCAGGACAAATCAGCATCCCCCATATCTGAGCCTTCCTGCAAGGCTTGCAGCCCACCCCAGCCTTCTCACTCTGGGAGGACAACCAGACTCCTGCTGGCAAGAAGCTACTGCCACCCCCTCCCCTTCGTGGAGATGGCCCAGCGCAGGCTTTGCCCACCTGGCTCGAACTTGGATGGGCTCCACATCAAAGTAGGGCCGGAGGATGTCGATGTTGGCATAGAGGCTGAAGGCCCTGGAGGCTTGCCTCTTCCCCACCTGCCACATCTGCGGAGAGAAGGGAGCTGACAGTCGTCGGGCGGGCAGGCTGGGCCCCACGGGGATGGGGGCAGCTGAGGGCCACGCTCACCTGATCGGCCACCTGCCGGCCCAGCTGCCCCCGCAGCCCCTTCATGCCCAGGAACTCCCCGTCCTCCTCCTCGGCGGCACCCGTCTCGCCCTCCGCCTCCTCTTCCTCCTCCTCTTTCATGCGCTGATGCATCTCCCCCATGTCCTCGAAGCTAGAGCCCGACGTGTCGTCCATGTTTTCCATGTCGATGACGGCAGAGCCGCCACCCTACGGCGGGGCAGACGGCGTTAGCACCCGCTCGGCCCGGCCCCGCAGCAGCACCAGCCGCCGCCCCCAGCCCGGTCCCACCTGCATGTTGTCCTCGAAGCCGCCCCAATCGGCGGCGGCGCCGCCGCTCCTGCTGCTGCCCGCCGCCCCCGGCGCGGACATAGTGCCCGGCTCGGGCGCCGCGCTGGCTGCTACCGCTCGCCAGCGGCTGGACACCCGGATGTGACGTTGCAGCGGAGGGGGGCCACTCTTTCGCGAGGCCTCACGAAACTGCGCAAGGGTGAGCGGCCGGACGTCGCCGCCATCTTGTGTGTGGCGAAGGGCCGGGGCGGGCTCAGAGGCGCCGGGGAACAACAGGAGAGCGAGGGGATGTAACGGGGAGGGCGGTGCGGGATGCGCTGCTGCAGGGGCCTCAGGCTGGCTGGCAGCGGGAGGGGAGCGCCGCGCTCCCCGGGAGCGGCGGGGCCACGCGTGGGCGGGCGGAGTCCCGTCACGTGGCGGAGAGCACCGCCCTCCTCCGCTCACCGCTGGCGGAGGCCATGGCGGCCAAGCGGGTCACCGACGAGATGCGCGACCGCGTGGTGCTGGGAGAGTTCGGCGTCCGCAACGTGAGTGGTACGGGACAGCATGGCACGGGGCGGGGCGGCGGAGGCTGCCCGGCTCCGGGCCCCCCTCACGGCTCCGCCTCTACCTCCTCACAGGTTCACACCACCGACTTCCCCGGCAACTACCCGGGCTACGAGGACGCCTGGGACCAGCGCCGCTTCGAGGAGGTGGGTGAGCGCCGCCAGCGGCTGGGGTGGGTGGGGTGGGGTGGGGTGGGGTGGGGTGGGGTGGGGGGGCGTCTGGCGTGACTGGCGGCTCGTGGCCCGTGCAGGCGTTCCGCGTGGATGTTATCCGTGAGGAGGAGGGCGCGCTGGAGTTCGACATGGTGGGGATCGACGCCGCCATCGCCAACGCGTTCCGCCGCATCCTGCTCGCTGAGGTACCGCCGTGGGAGAGGGCCGGGGCCGGCGGGGGTGGTGGAGAACCCGGAGGGTGCGAGGAGCTGCGAGGAAGGCCGGGGGGTGCCTGCCTAGGAGCTGGAGGGGCGGGTGCTGGGTCGTGTCAGCCCTTGTGGACAGCTTCTGGGTTTGGAAGGGAAGTGCAGATTCGTTCTGCACGTGTGCCAGGAGCCCACAGAAAGTTAGAGCCTTAGTAGGGTTAGTGATAGTGCTTGTTGCTCTTAAGGGTGCTGTTGGTAGTGCCCGTGGATCAACCTGCTCTTCACCTCTTCTGATCATTCGTTTGAAAAATTTAAATGGGGAAAGGGTTATATTGGGTGTATGGGCACGTTAGGTGGCAGAAATACGACTGAAAATAGTCTGCAGGGCAATTATTTGTGGGAGAGAAGGGACACTAGCTGGGTATTTTGTTGATGTGTAGTTCATCTGTCATCTTATGCTGACTTGGTCTCCCGTTTCCCTGAGGTGCCAACGATGGCTGTAGAGAAAGTCTTTGTGTACAACAACACATCCATTGTGCAGGATGAAATTCTGGCTCATCGCTTGGGCCTAATCCCTATTAAAGCTGACCCCCGACTCTTCGAATATAGAAACCAAGGTGAGATTCTTGGATCAAATAGAAGTATTAAAGGTTCCCCCAAAAGTAGGAAATCCAGGTCATGTAAACTGAGCAGAATAATAGAATAGAATCATGGAATTGTTTTGGTTGGAAGAGACCTTTAAAATCATCAACTGCAACCAGTAATCCATCACTGCCAGGTCACTACTAAACCATGGCCCTGGGGATCACATCTACACATCTTTTAAATACCTCCAGGGATGGTGACTCCAGCACTTCCTTGGGCCTGTTCCAAAGCTTGATAACCATTTCTGTGAAGAATTCTTTCCTAATATCCAACCTAACCCTCCCCTGGTGCAACTTGAGGCTGTTTCCTCTTGTCCTCTCTCGTTACTCTGGAGAAGAGACTGACCCCTACCTTGCTACGATCTCCTTTCCGGTGGTTGTAGAGAGTGATGAGGTCTCCCCCTCAGCCTCCTTTTCCTCAGTCTGAACCACCCCAGTTCCCTCAGCTGCTCCTCATAAGACTTGTTATCTGGACCCTTCACCCTTCTTTGAATATACTCCAGCATCTCAGTGTCTTCAGAGAAGTGTGATTCTGTAGAGGCTCATGTGGTTTTCTCTTCCTAGGAGATGAAGAAGGCACAGAAATTGATACTCTACAGTTTCAGCTGAAAATAAAATGCAGCCGAAACCCTCAGGCAGCCAAGGAATCATCTGATCCTAATGAACTATATTTTAATCACAAAGGTGAGATATCTCCTAAAAATAGGTTCTGCATTTTTACTTTTTTGATCTTGGGAAACAGATCTGGTCTGTCCTCTCAGCTCTTGTGAGCAGAGGGAGATGATTCCTTCATTCTGCTAAACTTACTTTTCACCATATCTGGTCTTGTACAGGTCAGTGACCTGTTTTGAGGCAGCATCGGGCTGATGCTTGTGGCTTCTCTTTGCAGTCTACAGTAAACATATGACGTGGGTGCCCTTGGGGAATCAGACAGACCTCTTTCCAGATGCTGATTTCCGGCCTGTTCACGATGACATCCTCATTGCACTGTTGCGGCCTGGCCAGGAAATAGATGTGCTTATGCACTGTGTCAAGGGTATAGGTGAGTTGTGGGTATAGGTGACCTGGGACGGTGGGAAGAGGAGTGTGAGTGCTTGGACTAAGACACAGCTGTGTGAAGGGGAAGGGTGGAGAACTCACTTTGCCCCTGGAACTTTGGGTCCCAGCATCCTTGCACTCTCACTTCCTGCCACCTGCCCTCTTCCTGTTCTTGACTCTTAACTCTTTATGCAGGTAAAGATCATGCCAAATTTTCTCCTGTGGCCACAGCTAGTTATCGACTGCTTCCTGATATTACTCTCCTGCAGCCTATTGAGGATGAGGCAGCTGAGAAGTTGCAGAAGTGCTTTTCCCCTGGAGTCATTGAAATCCAGAATATCAAGGGTACTTTTTTTCCTGCTCTAAGCGCCTTGTTCCTTCCAAGTCTTAACAGAGACTGATTAGAAACTAGAGTCAAACCTCGCAGAGACAAAAACCATGTTGTGATGTTTCCTTGCTGCTCGGGGACCATTCATGCTATTCTGAGCCTAATGTTTACCGGATCAGTGTCTGTCACATGCAGATGTGTTGGGTGATGAACTGGGCTCTCCCTGAAATGCTGAGGCTTTGGGTGTCTGTCTGCAGAGCTCTGCAGCTGCTCACTGCAACTTCCAGTACTGTTCAGCTATGTAAGACTGGGTAATGAGTTTGCTTTTTACATCATCTGAGTGTGGAGGAGACTACTTGTGTCCTTCCAGGGATACATAAAAGCTTTGGGTTTGGGATGGAGCTGTTCAAGACCCATTCTGTCATTTTGAACTTTCATGTTGGAGATGTGCTAGTTCTTTACCTTGGTGGCTTCATTGCCTTTGCTGGTGGGGCAAGTGCATGTTTGAGGAGTAAGCACTTGCTGTGACCATGAGGCACTCATCTGCTACAGGTGCCCATCTCGTTTCATCTTTTGCCCTTTAGGAAAAAAGGTGGCAAGAGTAGCCAATGCACGGTTGGACACGTTCAGCAGAGAAGTTTTTCGTCATGAGGGTCTCAAAAACCTTGTGCGTCTGGCAAGAGTACGAAACCATTACATCTGTAAGTGCCCTATATTCCACAGCATGTATAGCCCTGCTGTGGTTTGTGCAGACAAGCAGAGACTGGCCAGCATGTACAGCTAGGTGTGTGCCTTTCTCCCCATCTCCATCAGTATTCATACATTCATATTCCAGTAACTACTGAGGTTGTGTTTTGGTGTTGCTTTGGAATTGAATGTGTTTGTGCTTCCTGCTGGCAAATGAGACCTGGCCGTGAAGATTTGGCTTGTCAGAAGTGCGGTGTAAGGGAAGGCAAGTGACAGAAATGCTGGAGCCATGTGTAGCTGAAGGTGGCTGTGCTGACTTGTGTCTCTGTGCAGTTTCAGTGGAGTCAACGGGTATCTTGCCTCCAGATGTGCTGGTGAGTGAAGCCATCAAGATCCTGATGGGAAAGTGTCAGCGTTTCCTGAATGAGCTGGACTCTGTGCCTATGGAGTGACCAGGCTGTAGCTGGGAAGTACTGCTGTTCTGGGCTTCCTGCACCTGCATGCAGGGGTGATTCCTCTTCCGTAGGCGAGAGGTTTGAGATGGGCTTGTTAAGAGTGCTATGACCATCTCTTTGAATTTGTTTTCTGTTGGTAATGAGCCTCAGTGAGGAGATGCACTAAAATAAAGGCTTTTCTTTACAGCTGTCTCCTGTGCTGTTCACAATTGTTGAGACTGTAATACACAGAGAAGAAAGTGGCAGCAGGTCTAAAGATGAATAATAGCATTTATTTTAGATTGTATGCAGTATGTGGAGAAGACTAATATGCCAGTGTAGTAAAGCACTTTGCAGCACATCGCTGAGATCTAACACATCACTATCAGTGCAGGACTGTTTTTCAGGTGTCTCAAACCAGATCTGGGGTAGTTAATCTGGTAGATAAAAGGTTGTACTGTCAGAGGGCTGGAATACCTCTCCTATGAAGAAAGACTGAGTAGAGTTGTTCAGCCTAGAGAGGGGTCTGGGGAGACTTTATTATGGCCTTTCAATATATAAAGGGAACATGGAGAAAGACTTTTTACCAGGGCCTGTAGTGACAGGAGAGTGGTCAGCGGTTTTAAACTGGAAGAGGGCAGCTTTATCTCTAGCGCTGTCTTGTTAGCAAGGGTGCTGAAGTGCACTGGCCATTCCTCATGGCACAGCGGTGTGTGTGCCTTGCAGTTTTCAGCTCACTGCACCTGTTCCCCTGGCTTGCTTCTTGGAAGCCTCGTGTATTAGCAGAGCATTCAAAATGTCCCGATGCTGTTATGCATTGGCGCTTTTTTTTTTTTTCCCCTTTGTGAGGAAAAGGAAATGCTTGTCCAATCTCACTGGGGTACAGTATTTTTCACAATGTGGGTGGTGGTGAGGCACTGGAACAGGTTTCCCAGAGTTGTGGATGATCCATTTCTGGAAGCATTGAAGGTTAGGCTGGATGGGGCCACATGTCCCTGTCCCCAGCAGTGTGGTGAGGTTTGAACTAGATGGTCTTTAATAGTCTCCTCCAGCCCAAACAATTGTGTGGTACAGTACTGGGCTTCTCTGTGTCAACGTGGGTTTAAAAAAAAAATAATTGCTGTTTCTGTGAGCTGTCAGTGTTTCACAGCTGTGGTTGCTGACTCATGCACCTCAGCTTCTTTGCAGGAAGACTTGCAGGGACGTTGGCTGCTGAACCTATCCCACAGGTTGTCATTCATCCATTTACCCTTAAAAGGGAATATTGGGAACCTGAGAGTAGGGTAGTCTGTAACCTCCTGGTTTAGAGCTCCTCTAACTCCCCAGGATTTTCTACTTGCTTAAAACTGAAGACAGCTCAGCTGTGCAGTACCTGCTTTACCTGTATGAGGAACACAAGGTGCAGCCCCAGTGCCAGCATAAGCACAGAAAAGTTCTGTTCCCTCCAGACTGTGGTTAGTTTCTCACCGACACCAGTTAGGCGTTATCCCAGTTGAAAACCCATTTCTAGCTGGATCCTTTCAGGTAAAACAAGCTGAAGGAGCTTCCATGCTAGGGATTACAGCTGGGGCCCTACTAAAAAAGTTTTGTAACAAAAAACTTATACTGATGTTGCTCAGGGCTCACTTCATTGAGGGCTTCTCTTGTGAGACCTTTCCCATAACCTTCACCCAGGAGGGGACAGACCAAAGGTAATAGCTACATCACCTTCCCCTGTTACTAAGAAGGTCAGCTAAGAGAGTTAAGGCTAAACTAGAGAACCCTCACAGGGCATCACTCACCCTGCAAGAGCTAGTGCTGGGCTTAGAGGCTGCTTCAGTAGCATCTGCACTTTTCTGTGCTATTGCTTTGTGTATTTCCCATGTTGCTTTATGGGATTTACCCCAGAATAGCCATGGCAAAGGGCTTTGCTTTGGCAACACGTACCCTTCAAGCTCTGAACTGGGACCTAGTAGCTGATGTGGAATTAATACAAATGCACTAAGTGACATATAAATACTTTACAATGCCTTCTAATTTCATTATGTAGCCTGGCATGGTTCATCCCCTCCCTGATAATGTACGTTGACTACCAGCAAAGGTGCTCCCTTTTTGGTAGCTGGAATAAGGAGTGCTGAACATTCCTTAGGAGGGCAGTCAGGGCAAAGCAGCAGCCTCTGATCTTACTGAAACACATAGGATAATAAAAATGACAGATGACGCGGTGTGTATGAAACTGGAATAGTTTTACTGACATTCAGAGGTGTAACACAACCAGTTCAGAGACGGCTTCAGATTTAAACATTCCTACAAAAAAGGTTCTAAAAACCATTTAAAAAAACCCCCTTGTGTCTAGCATGAAGTCACAGAATGTTAAAAATACCACAACACAATAAATACACCCAGCCTTTGCTAGAGCCAGGAACCATGTTAGCTCAGAGGTTAAAAATTTTGAGGCCAAGAGGAACGTGGAAGATGCTGGTGGAACAGCATGGGCAAGAATGCAAGTGGATTCCCAAGGCCTGCTCTTCCTTTCTGTGCTCTCACACCTCCCAACCCCAGCTTTTCTGTCCAGTCGGTCCAAGTGGAGTCACCACCTTCTCTGCCTTCCAGAGTTTATTACTTGTTCTGTTTCCTGCAGGGCAAAACTGCCAGCTACCTCTGGACAGACTTTCTCAGCTCCTGTGCTAATGCTGGGATAGATTGAGTGAAGCCTCTGTCATGTAAGAAGAACCAGCTTTGCAGACTGGAGTGGCTTGATGGAGTCGCACCTCATCTAAAAACCCAGTTTCTGACCTGGCTCCCCCCTCCCTGTAAACTGCAGTATAAATCCCACCCCTCCCACCCCACCATGCAATTCTCCGAGAAGTACCAGACTGGGTAAAAACACAGGCTACTATCACCTCCACAGCTACAGGGTGAGGAGATCCCTTATGGTTTGCAGGTGCTTCAGATATTGGTCCAGATTTTGTGTACCCTGCACTGGCTGTATTCTAGTCCACAGGGCATGGTAAAAAGAAAAATAATTTAAAAAAAACCCAAAAACCAACAAACTGTCCTGCTCCCCCTGAGAGATGTTGAAGAAAGGCTGGCAGAAAGTAAAAGCTTTCCATTTGGCTCTGGGTAGAACCAGCTGTATGATCATATATATATATATGTAGATATACATATGATGGTGTCTGCCTCTTTCTAGAGAGCAGCTGCACCTTAGAAAGGCTGATCTCAAGGGAGATCCTAGAGCACTGTTAGGCTTCCTGGCACGCAGCCCTCAGCCCAGGGCTCACCATCCTGGAGGGCAACAAATTCATCAGAATACCAGTCTGCTAGGGACAAGTGCTGACAGCATGACAGGAGTGTCTGATGTGTTCCCTATAGAGCCTGGCTGCTAACACCTAGAGGAAGATGAGGGTAGCCCCTTTTCACATGGTGCACTACTCTGCCTTCTGCATTAATCCTAAACCCCAACGGATGAAGAGGTGGAGCAAGAGTGACTCAAGGTCACAGCATGACCTAATGGAGCCTAAGAGCTCAGCTCCCACCTTGCAGAGAAGAAGAGGTCTAAAAATGCTCATCCAGTGGAGGGGAGAAGTAATCAGGGAAAGCTTAATAGACTGGTTCAAATGCCACCGCAGGCCCCATCCCAGCGTAGGGAGGAGAACGGGACAGGACCCGTAAGGGGCTTTTTTTCAGATGAATGCTTGTGGAGGCGATGACAAGGAGAATCTAATGTGCTTACTATGAGGAGAGACAAAATATAAGATAGGGGAGGAGATGGCTGCAGCATCCTAAGCTCAAGGCTCAAAGAGCGTAGTGAGGCCCTCTCCATCCTCATTTTCTATCACGTCCGTCTCCAAAGATGGCTTCACTTTCTTGAAAAGAGATGGTAGGTTCCGGATATGAACCTCCTTGCGGAACTGCTCTGCGAGGGGCTTCTGCAGAGGATAGAGAGAGGCAGGCATCAGTCATCACAGCCTTCATACCCCCACTCAGCCCAGAGGTAGACCCCAGGCTCTGAGCAATCCCTAGGCCCAGACCCTGTCCTTGCATCTTGGGGAATCTCAGGCTTAGACCTTCCCCAGGGCCAGGGCACTGAGGTAACCACCAGTGTACCAGCTCCCCAGCTTCTAATTTAATGCCCCCAGGCTCCAATGCCACTACCCTCACAAAAGCCCAGCACCCACCTATCAGCTTTGTTTAAACACTGTTAACACCCTGTTCCCTGGACACCCTTGTGCAAGAAAGGTACCCCCGCTCCTCAGTGAGAAGTCATAGCGGGAGGGGCTGCTCAGTCTGTGCTGCCATCCCTGCTGTACCTCCAGGTTGAAGAGAGATAGATCACACTGAGAAGATTCTGCAACAGTCTCCTGGCTGGGAAGCGGAGTGCTGGGGAGAGGCAGGCAGGCTGGCCACCCATCTCTTCTGCAGGGTACAGGCATGAAACATTCATTTTCCTCCAGAATATCACCTACCCCAATGCAACCTGCGATGAGGCGTTTGAAATGATCCTTCCGGCGCTTGTCTGCCACCTTCTGCAGTGTTGGGTTGAGAAGCTTTGAGTCAAACTGCTCCAAAGAGTCCCTCTGGATGTCTGGGACCTGCTCCATTACTGCCTTCAGCTCAGTGTAGCGAGGGCGCTGCAGGGAGGAGTACACTTAACACAGCTCTGCTAGAGGAGCAGCCCTGCCCTCCTGGGGGGAAACTGGCTCCTCTGCCCCTTCCCAAGCAGGCAGGGGATTAGCTTTCCACTACTCCCCAGACAACCTCACATTTGGATAAAGTGCAGAATTTCTCACCAAGGCCTCGTAGATCTGGAAAGCCAGGTGGACAAGAGCCGCCATGCAGCCATCATGCTGCCCATGTATCTGTAGGCCCTTCAGCACACTCGTGAAAAACCAGGACACAGCATCGGGCAGAAGGTTTCCTGGAAGCACCTGGGGAAGAGGCGCTGTCAGCACAGAAGCAAGATACTGATACATGACTGACTTTCTGCAGCAGCTTGGTCTTCCCGAGGGAGAAGGTGCTCAGGGGTAAAAAAGCCACGCTGCTCACTACATTCAAAGCTTCCTTTCCCAACCCTGCCAGAAACAATCCCTTCTTCCTCCCAGATGTACCTGTTTGAGCAGTGGCCAGCAAAGCTGTGTTGTGGTTCTTTGGCAGGACAAGGTGTCCTTCCAGGAGAGGGATGTGTAGGCAGTGATCAGCACTGCAGTGCAAACATCCTGAAAAGGAGTCAGAGGGAAACCAGTCAGAGGAATGATCTCCCACATACAGTGTTCAAACCTGAAGGCAGACAAGAAGCAATCGAGGGACTCTGCAGAAGCTCCTCAGGGCTATCTTCTGAGAATCTGCATGCTGCTGCTGCTCCAGCTGAAGGTGCTCAAAGGCACCCAGTGTGCACTATCATAGCCATGAGGAACCAGTGTCAGGTAAACCTGCTCCCTTCATCTCCCCTGGAAAGGCCCTGGAGCACCCATGGAGTCCCATCAGCTGCTACTCTCAAGTCACTGCAAAAACTTTCACAAGAGCTTCTGAGGCATCCACAGGAGAGGCAGAGTACTAGGGTAACAGGATGAAGGTACTCTGCATAGTGGTTTGTGTTAACACTGTGGGTCCTGCTCCAACTCTGGTAGATTTTACAGAAAAAAAACAAAAACCCCACAACCAAAAACCAACCAACCACACAAAAACCCACAAAAAAACCCCCCAAAAAACCCAAAACCCACAACAAAAAAACCTCCCAAAACACCACAACCAAAAGAAACGAACAAACAAAAAACCCCAAAAACCCAAGCTGCTGAGTGATGTTGGCCCTCGCAAAGGCTGGAGCCCAGGATGGAGGCAGAGCCTCACTTACAGAAGGGCTGAAACTCTGTGGCCACATTACACTGGATCCCAACCCTCAATGGCTTTGTGGCTTCTGCAATTATTAACAAGGCCATTACAAACCACTAAGTTCCCAAGAGAAGATGCTTACACTGGGGAAGGCTCCATTAACCTAAACCCCTGTAGCAGCATCTGGCTGCATCACAGACGAGTGTGACAAAGACTACAGAGGAAGGATGGTGGAAGTCAGAGGACACGCTCTTACCTCTTGCTTCATCAGACACTTGCCAAGCTCGGTGAGCTCTGCGCTGGCAGGGGGGGTCACTTCTGTAGCCATTGCCTCATCATCTGCAGAGCAGAGCAAAAGCAGCATTGTGAACATGGCCTCCTGAGGACTGAGGGAGGCATAGGGAGCCACTGCGAGAACTAAGCTGGGAGCCACAAGCCAGCACACAGAATTGTTACGCTGGCACAGCTTGCTGAAACATCCCTCTCCAAGTGGAAAGCACCCACCCTTAGTTGGGTGCTTTTCCTGCCCCACAATCTGCCTCCAGCTCTCGGGAGGATGGTGCACACACCCTCTTTTCTCATCTCTTCTTGGTACTTTAAGAATCTGTTGCTCCAACATGCTACCTGTGAACCCTACAGCATATTTGTTCCTGGGCTAGACTGGGTTTTTCTGCCCAGACACACTGGGCAGAGCTGAATGCTTCTTACCCAACCTATACCTCACACAGAACTTCCAGCAATAGGCCAGCCTTTCCCTCAAGAAATGCATGAAGGAATAGGAAAAGTGCTTGTATACACCAAGAGCAGAAAAGGCATTTACTCACCGTCTCCATCTACAGCAGCAGTAGTGTTATGCTCAACACCTTTCTTAGAAACACAGCAGACAGCTGCAAAAAAGAAGCTGTAGATCAGAGAAGGGAACAGAACATGCAGGAATTATCCCACAGACTCTGTGGACTCACATCTGCTTCAAGCTCCCCAAGCTCCTAACGCGGTATCTGAAGAATCTGAAAGCCCAGTAGAAAAACCAAATTCTGCACTACCTGGAAGGCTGTAACGCCCCACCCACAGCATCCTCCCACTGTGGAATCTGCTGCACAGTAGCTGCTTTGAACTACTGAGAACCAGGAATGTGCAAAACCATTTTAAAACGTGTAACGTGGGAACACCACCTCCTCAATGCAACAAGGCTGTTCTAGAAAGGACATAGAAGGCTGAGGATCTGTAAACTGAGTCAGTTTTCCTCACCTCTTTGCTCAAAGCCCCACTGACAAACACACAATGTTGGAGAAAGAGAGTACAAAAGAAGGGAAATTGCTTTGGCCAAGGAACTCTTCCCTTCTGTCTGGCTAGAAACATGCCCACTGCCATCAATAAAACTGCTTTACATTCAGGTTGTCCACCAATCAATGTCCCATATTGGGCACCAGTGCACAGAAAGGGAGAACCTAGAGTCTAAAGGAGGACTGGACTCTTACAGGCATAGTGCCAAAAACATGAAGCTCCAAATGCTAACAAAACAAAAGGAAGAAAATATCTTCTGAAGATTTTCAGTTGATCTCTTACTAGGTTGGAACTAAGATTTTGACAGAGTTAACTGTCTCATGCCTGGCTTCTACAGATTATGTTAAATATTACCAGCCATTGTAGTTAAACTTGGAAATCCCTGTTGTCCTCCCAGGGGCAAACTTCCCAAATATCCCAGGGGACCTAGCTTGATTTCACTTACTGATGAGATCCATGACTTCTCGGGTCAGCAGCCTAACCAGCTGTTCCTCAAGCATCTCCTGAGATTCAGGGTTGTCATCTGCAGCATCATCCTCACTGAGGAGAACAGGTTTTAGTGTGAAGGGAGCCCATATCTTAAAGTATCCCCTCTGCCCAAGCACAGGGAATGAGTCATCATCAGGGCCTTGTGCTGGCAGGGCTGTTCCCTGGGCAAAAGGCCATGAAAAAGACCTAAGCTCCATTCCATTCCATCCCCATTTCTCCTCACATCAAGGGGTGTAAGCTTACCAGAGCATGTTTCGCTGGTTGATCACCTGCCATTTCTGAGACAACCTCTGTTCAAGACAAAAGGGAAGATTCAATAACTTCCTAAGAAGTTGTGCTGGATACAATGCAAAGAGGCTGAAGTGATAGCTGCTGATAGAAGCACAACAGCTTTAAACCCAGCTCTCATGCCAAGCCCTGTTCTGGATGTGACAAGAACTGCTACCAACTGTGCTGAAGATGCTGTGGGTGTGCTGGCTGTACAAATCTAAGTGAACTGTAAGGAAAATGAGAGGACCAAAAAAAACCCACAAAAATTCTCATGGCTGAAGGTTGAGGAGCCAATATCCACAGTTTTGAATTCACAGCAAAGGGTGCTGTGCAACATGCCTCAAAAGCCCCCTCCTAAACAGCATCAAAATAATTAAGACTCAAGGGTCTGCTCTTGTCTCTGCTGGCTTTGGCAAGACAGATGTTCTCACATAGGTGCAAGAGGAGCAGGAGTCTGGACTGCCAAGTCTGAACAAACTCTTTTCTTACCATGTGCAGATAGGTAAAGAGTGGTCCCAGCATAGGGCAGACAAGGGTTTCATAGTATTCTGGAGGGCAGGAGAGTACCAAGGGCTTCACAAACACACCTGCACAGACCACTTAAGGAAAAGATCCAGCATATATGGCCAGCTGCTAGAGAAACTGGAACATACCACCCAAAACAGCCCATTCCACTGGGAAGCCAAGTGACAGATGCCCCAAAGCCCATCTTCTCATAGCCCTGAACTAAGAAGTGGCATCTCTGTAGAGCAAAAGCATGAGGTATCGAAGTCCCTTCCCCTGAGAAAGCTGAGGGTCCTTAACACATAATTCCTATCTGTGAGACTGAACATCCAGTCCTGGAAAGTGGGTTGGGAACACGGGATGGTCTCCCACACAAGCACAAGTCTAGTCAGACACCCTACTAATGAGTTCCTAAACTATTCAAGTCCCCTTGGCACCCCAGAAGGCACTGTCCACCTCTCATGGTCCCTCCAAGACCACACAAATCCTTTGCATTTATATTCTCTAACCCCATGCACTGCAGTTTCTGTTCATGCCCTCCTAGGCTCATACCTTGTGCACACCAGGTGTATCCCTGTTTGTTTACCTCCTCAATCACCTTTCTTTGGCTTGGCCATACTGGAAAATGATGCAAGTTTTCAATTTATGTGTTCAAAGCCTCCCTGACTGTCCTGAAACATTGACAGAAGGATACGAAGCATGGGACGCAGTCTGTAATCAGGAATGTTGTTGAGGTTGTTGAAAGCTGAGCTGAGGAGCTGGTTGGCAAGACCCTCAACGGTGTAGAAATCCTGCTGCATGGAAGGGCCTGCATTTCCCAGGATGTGGAAACTTCAATAAAACAAAACAAAACAAAAACAAGTTACAAGTCTGCTGGTTAGAGGTACCATGCCTCTGGCCTGCAAAGGTTACAAGTACTATAATCTTGAGATTAGATAGTTACCATAGAGGAATTTTAGCACAGTATCTTTTTACCTGGCATACCTGCAGAGGGATAATAAATTAAGCTTTCAAGCACTAAAATGCAGTTTCAAGTGCTAATATATCCTAACACATGATTAAAAGTGTCAGAGAGACAAACTAGGTCAGGATACCATGTAAGTGCTCCAATCTGACTACCTAACTGCAGGAGAGCAGTTATCCATGTTTTGAGGTACTTTTTCCAGTGACTGTCTTCCATGTGTATGCAGCAGGTTACAACCATTGGGTTTAGTTCACCACTGCAGCTTATACTTGAATATTACAGGATACAGCTCCCATGAAAAGCCTAACTCTAGTCAGCATGCAGCAACAGCCTACTGCTCCAGCTGTGCAATGCTGGTTTGGTGGGGGAATATCTGGTGCTCTTACCAGTTATCATAGAGGGTACAAAAGAAGCCCTGCATCCTTTCTAAGACCGTTTTGTAAACAGGAGAGTCATAAAGCTCCAGCAGAGGCTGAGGGAGACCTGTGGGAAAGAAGAATCAACAGCTACATGAATGGGAAAGTGCAGTGAACCTTCAGAACCTGCTGGGCAGGCCCCAGCTAGCTTGACAGCAGCGATGGAAACACCTGGCAAGATCAGTGTGTAGCCAAGTGGGAAAAGGTGCAACAACCCTGGGCAGAACCTCCCCACAAAGGTCAGTCAAGTTCATGTTGGTTGTACCCAGAGCAGACGTGTTCCCACTAAGGTTGTTATAGCCCCCTCATTTCTTCAAAGCAAAACTTAACTGCAGCTATCAGAACCCAGTCAGAAGCAAAAGTGACAGTTGTGCAGTTCCTCTGAGAGCTCATCCCCTCAGGTTTGTAATTCTTCTTTGTCAGGACATGACTACGATATCAAGAAGTTAGAGCAGAGATCAAGACCCTGCTGCTTTATGTGCAGTGGTTCAGAGTTTATAGGTCATAGAAAACAGGTAAAGCAAGCACCTCGTCATTTTACAGCTAGGAAATAGAGATAAAGACAAAGCAACCTTCCCACAATATATGCCTGTCTGTCCGAATCACAGAATGGTAGGGGTTGGAAGGCACCTCTGGAGATCATTGAGTCCAACCCCCCTGCCAGAGCAGGATCACCTAGGGCAGGCCACACGGGAACAGATCCAGGCAGGTTTTGAAAGTCTCCAGAGGAGACTCCACAATCTCTGGGCAGCCTGTTCCAGTGCTCCATCACCCTCACAGTAAACAAGTTTTTCCTCATGCTGAGGTATAACTTCCTGTGTTCCAGTTTGTGACCACTGCCCCTTGTCCTATCACAGGGCACCACTGAAAAGAGACTGGTCCCTTCTACTTGACACCCACCCTTTACATATTTGTAAACATTAATAAGATCCCCTCTAAGTCTTCTCTTCTCCAGAGTGAACAGCCCCAGGTCTCTCAGCCTTTCCACATAAGAGAGATGTTCCAGTCCCATAATCATGCTCGTAACTCTCCACTGGACTCTCTCTAGTATTCCCTTGTCACTCTTGAACTGGGAAGACTAGAACTTGACATAATGCTCCATATATGGTCTCACTAGGGCAGAGTAGAGGGGTAGGAGAACCTGAAATTAGACCCCAATTTCCAGAGTCATGGTCCACACTATGCACAAGGCCACCCACTTCTGCTTGACTGGAAAGGCTTCTGTGATCACAAGCTCACACCTGTTTTGAGTTCCAAAAACCTCTACTACACTGTTCGGAGACAAATGACAAGGCCATACTGCAGGACTTGGCTCTTGCCCTCCAGGACAGGTCTCTGCACCAGCACTCAAGTATTCCTGCTGAGCACTAATTCTGCTCAAAGGCAGACAGCTACAGCATTCCCAGTCTCTCCAGCCTGAAATGCCATGTTGCAGAGACCACCACCCAGCTGGGATGAGCAGTTTGGTAGGGTACCCTTCATTTCATGCAGAAGAAGCCAATTTGTCTGAGACCAGAAACTTATTTAACTTCCTCATTTCATCAGGTTCAAATCACAGCTGAGCTGCAAATACCATGAAGAAGCTGTCTCTCCAGCTTCTTCACTTCCACTGCTGTTGATGGACCACTACCCCAAACATCTCTGAGAATCTGCCCACACATTCCTCCCAAAGAGAAGCCCCTTACCTAGGATGGCATTCTTTTCCACCTCCAGCATGTCTAAGGCCTTTGCAAATGTTTCCCCCAGCCTAGCCACCATCTCTGGCATGTAGAGATTGTTGTGAGTCCTGAAACAGAAGAGCACTTGGTTTATACTCATGTGGGTCAACCTCCTTTGCCCTTGACAGTGGGATCCTCTCCTTCAGCTTCTGAACAGCTCCTCTGAGGCAGATGATGAGGAAGGTGAGACCAAGCACGTGTGCATGGGATCCCCCTTCCCCACCTGCAAAAATATCAGGGGAAACTCATCCAACAGAGACATGGAGTGACTCCACCTCATGTCCTGAACCTTCTGTCTGCCCCTGACACTTAGTTCACCCCACCCATTGCAAGCACTAGTAGTAAAAACTCCCAGCAATTCTCCAGGTGATGCTGGCAACAGCTTATTAGCCTGGCCAAAGGGATCAGAGAATGTATTTTAAAAACTGACAAGACATGGATTCTGTATCTCAAAAGATCTTCTGCACCTAAGGCCCCTGCAGAGGGAGGGGCTCTTTCAGCTCCAAAATACACACACTGCCCCCAGGGATGGGTCACAGTCCCCAGAACAGCAGGTGGCATCGGGGGCACTTGAGGGAGAACATCAGTCTGATCAGATGTTACTCACAGCAGACATGTGCCCCCTGGACAACAGGTCCAGCTGGGAACAATTCTACATCATCAGAGGGCGGCCACGCTCAGCTCTACGCAAGGGACACCAATTCATCCACGGGTGGCTGGTTCTTGCCATCCAGGCTAAAATGGGTTCCCTCCTAGCCAGGGTACTGACACTAAGAGCTGGACTCAGCAGGGGGTGTCTCTCTCACCTACCTCTCTCCTTTGAGACCTCAGACCTCCACTCTGGGTGTCGCCAGCTGCACACAGCACAAATCCTGCAGCCTCCTCCAAAACTGCAATGCCATTGTACCTGCTGCTAGAGGTGATCAAGGGCAACTCAGTATCTCCCCCTAGAGCAGCGTTTCCCAAAGCAGGGGGTACATGGGAATGGCTGGGGGAAGGGAGCGCAGACAGACCTCAGTATATTCTCCAGAGTCTCAGCTTTCACTCATGTCTTAAGGATTTTCTTAATTTTTTTTTTTTTTTTTTTCTTTGAAGGTCTACGTTCACAATCCTGGCAACTTTGATGCAGTGAGTCTGCAGAGAGCCTGAGTTAGCTCTGAACTGGCAACTATCCCATTTCTCTCTGCAGGTGTTAAATACTTCCCTGCTCACTGCACGTGAGGAAGGCAAGTATGTAAGTTTCATAAGAAAGAGCTCCACAAATGACTTAACAACTCATACTCTCATTCTGGGCTGGATCTAACACTGTGCAATGAGCCTCAAAGGGGCACAAGCTAGTTCTACTTTCCCAGGAGGAGCCACAGAGCATCCCAACCTTCACAAGTTTGGATAATGCTGTTCCACTGGCTCAAAAAAACAAAACAAAACAAAACAAAACCCAACCCAAAAAAACCCCAAACCAAAACACCAACAAAAAACCCAGCAGTTTTTTACTTGAGGCTATCCCAAAACCTAGGTACTAAAAAAACTATCCTTTTGTATGTCTCCTGCCTGCTTCATGCCAATGTTAACTTTGCCTCATGCTGGGCAGAAAGGCAGCAGGCTAAACCCAAGGCCTGTAGAATTGTGGTGGTGAACCTTAAAATCTCACTGCTCTAACCTCAGCAGGATGGGCCAGACAGTCATATCCTGAAGCTGTGGTCATGGTCCTTAGTTGTTTCAGAATCCTTGAAGCATTTTGTCAAGTTTGACAGCTGGGAGGGCAGGTGTTCACTCAGACTGATCTCCCTTAATGAATACTTTAGGAAGGTCCTAGTGGTAATGGAGAGAAAATGGCTAAAAGCTGCTCCCTAAGGGAATTAAAAAAGCTTCCTACAGCCCTCATACATGATGAAAATGTAGCCCCTAGTCATGTTCCAGCTGAGACTCTCAGCAGTGAGCAGCACTCCTAAGCACCCCACACACAGGAGAACACAGAAAAACAAAATTCAGGAGACATTTATGCTTTAGGAAAGACGAGAAAAGGATATGTCAGGACTTGGGGGATTTTCAGTGATAGTCACAGCTCTGCTGGAAAGAGTGTCTGATGCCTACAGAGATGGGCTTGAAGGCCAGAAGATGAGTCCTTTAGGACAGTCCATGCTTGAAGAATCTTTATCCAAAGCAGGAGCCGTCTACAATGAAAAAGCCTACAGCATCTTTGTCTATCCAACAATTCACCAGCATTAACACCTTGATAATGTCAGCATCGCATCACAAGGAGTTCCAAAAAAGCCTTTGTCTGTGCAAAGCTTTTGCTGAGCCTGACTGATCCATTTCTAACAAAATGTGAGCAAATTCCAGCACAATCAAGGTGCTGCACCCATCAGTTCATGCAGCTACTGACTCCAGAAATGTGCCTTTATCTAAAGGTAACTTGAGATCATGATTTGGGTTTAAATTCAGGAGAGAAAAATTTAAGCCAGGAGCTAGAAAGCACACAGAGGAAGTGAGATACAGCAGAGGGCAGGAGAATCATCACTCAAAAAGCTGCAAGCAGTGATCAACAAAAAAATAAACTGGTAAACACAGCTATCAAGACCAAGTCAAATATGGGTAGGCACAAAAAACATGCCACTCAAAACTACCTTATTTTCCCTTGTTATGTCAACTCCCTCTCATTCCTCTGGGATATTTCCTTTCACCCACAACCTACCTTCAAGCTATTTACCCTGGCAAAGACCCAATCACTAAACAGCTTTCACTGCTTCTGCCTGCAAATGCAGCAGAAGAATGCCACCCAACAGCCAGAGAGCAGTAGACCCAACTGCTCAGTGCACAAAACGCCTTTTTTTTTTTTTTTTTGCATACTGATGCCTGACTTGCTGCTCAATTTAGCTGCTCAGTAGGATCTGTGCTGCTGCTATGTGCAGATCTGCTCACAATCTGTGAGGATTTCTGCATCTGCTTCCTACATACGCATGAGCAATGTTGGACCTTGCTTATCCCCACAAAAAGCTGCCTAATGACACAGAGATAAGAGGAGCATCCATCTTCAAGTAGTGATGTAAATATGTTCCTGAAGGCATTCTTGACACAGGCAGCTCTTGAGCCAGACAGCCTTCCACATAGCTCTGTACCTCCTACATGCTGTCAGGCTGCTGCAGATTCCATATTCCTTTATGTAATTCATATTAAAGAGAACCTGAATAAGCAGTACATGGAAAAAACACTCAAAGCCAGGAAAAAACACACAGGAAGCTCCACAGCACAAGTTCCAACTTCTCAAAAAAGACATAAGCATCATCAACATTTACACTGAACAACTATGAGCTTGCAGTTATCACCAAGAGGTCTCTGCATCCAGAAGCAGCCAGGAAAGGTATGAGATGGAGGATCTACTGCTGTTAATACAACATTCATTAGCTCTTGTTGGAGCATGCAGCCTTAAAACAAGCTTGGACACCTGTGAGTGAAGTACAGTGGCTCCATGTATGTTACTACCACGTGCTCAGAAAAGATTTTGGTCTGCAGGGGAGGTGCTTGAACAACACAGATGCATTATCTCAAAAAACAGCCAGAGAGCTTGCTTTTTTATGTAGATGGGGAAGCACTGGTAATAGAACATAGCTCATGCGTTTTCCTGGAGGTGGCAAAAAAGCAGACACAGAATTTCTGCTTCTTTACAGGCAGTGACAGAGTTTGACAAGTTTCCTTAGCCTGTTGTAACAGAGATCCCAAGTGTTTTTAATAATGTGTAAGTTCTGGCAGGAACAGCAATCCCACAAGCAAAAAGTCTGTTGCAACCTGTTCAGACCTTGGGCACTGGTTTAGTTGGTCTCTCACAAAGGGGAGCACATTCCAGGCTCTGGAAGAAATGGCATGAGGCTACCTCTACTCAAGCAACTCTACTCCACCCAACCTCTCCCAAAAGCTCATTGATAGAATCTTCAGCCTTACAGGAGAAAATGTGAAAACACTTCAAGCACAACTTCACAGCCTTAACAAGATGGTTCAACCCAGCTCACTGGCCGAAGTACCACCTGCTGTGCTACACAGAGCTTTGTGATGAGATGCATGGCTAGAGTAGGGCAAGACAGCATGCTGCTCCTCACTGAGCAGCACAGTCCTGAGCTCACTGACTACCAAACATACCTGATTAGACAGTGGTCAAGTAAAAAGGCCCCTTTCCTCACAGACCTGGGAGCTGAAAAAATTTAAGTGGATCTGCACATGCTCTTTTCCAACAGGCTCAAGCCAAGGACAGAGCCTCAAGTTTTCAAGCACAGAACACGTAGCGTTATCTCACAAAATTGCCCCCATAAGCTTGGCAAAATCCCAGTGTCAGCAGCTACCCTGAGATAGATTCCAACTTTGTAACTCTGGGAACTGTGTTATTCAGGGTTCCCCTTTTCTGCCTTCCCTTGCTCCCTCTTCTGGCTACCCTAAGATGTACACAACACCAGTGACGTACAGAGAGGCACTGCAAGGTAGCAACAGCCTGAGAGTATGCATCCACTGATTTCATTAGCAGACAGTGCTTCAGGAGGCTGGTGTTCATGTTCAGCAAAACCAGCTTAATTTAACACAGAAGAGAGAACAATGCGAACAGGATGCGATGAGAGCTGGGACTGCCCTGGTGGTGACTGGAGAGGTGGCCTTGTAGGGGCTGAGGGCAGAGCAGAGATGTTAGTTGAGAAATGATTAACTAGGTGGCATATTTACAGCAGTGGAGGTGGGGCAGGCAACCCCAGCCCCAAGCTCCCATTGGCTCTGAAGAATTCTTGGTCAGGCCAATGAACATTCAGAAGGCTCCAGTTTCCCCAGTGCCATTCCCCACTGTGAACAGTCAGGAACAGTACTTGGGGACCTGCACCAGCCCGTGTTCCTGCTGGCTTTATGGGGAGAACATGCTCCGAGCATTCCATGTATTTATTGCAGTTTGGCTTTCAGAGATTCTTAAGTCAATATAAATGATTTCAAGTCAACTTGACCCACCTTATAAGAGCGAGTAAATTGTCAAGAAGCTTCAAGACCTGCTCAGTGCAGGGATTACGGTAGATTGGACTTCCACTGGGCATGTATCCCAGCAAGAATCCTCCAGCTTTCGCCTCCTCAGTAGCAGCAGGCCAACGAGCTCGTTTCACAACTCCCAGAATGGTGTACACACAAAAGCTTATCTGCAGCAAGAGATGCAAAGAGTGTTTCTTAGCCAGAGCACGACCTGAATAAACAGGTTTTCAGAGAAATCCATCATCATCCCATCTCAAAGAAAATACTCTGCAGTGAGAGGGATCTGGTGACAGGGACAAACTGGTGGGTTTGCTGACAATGCAGCAAACAATCAGGCTACATTCCATCATCTTCAGTGACCCTTGGACAGGACAGGATGGCCTAGGAACTTGCAATTGGACAAAGCATCAATACATAGAGTCTCATGAGTATGCGAGCAACCACACAGGCTGCCCTCTAAAAGGAACTGCCTACACCATCATGTACTGAGATTGATGTAGAGATCTGTGATCAGCAGTCAAACTGCATGAGCTCCAAATCACAGCTCTGTGGACCGCATTTCAGTGTCTTCTACAGACCTAAAGACATCAACTCCACTTTCAGCCTGTCCAAGAATTGAAGACATTTCACCAAGAACTCAACAACACAAATCTCCTTGGATTAATTTTAATTATATTCCATTGCAGACTCAGCAAGATGCTTTCCACTGTGCCTTGTTCAGGAAGCACAATTCACTGTACCATATTTCCAAAAACCACATAAACCAAATGCTTCTCCAAAACCAAACTCTGCTACACAAAGAGTAGGGAACAATGTGCTTCGCTCTGCTGAATAATCTGGTTTTGCATGGTCTACATGCTCATTACTGTAGCTTAAAGAGGCAAAAGCCAGCCTGTGTTTTGCCACCTGAAAAGCCTATTGATCTGCATGCTAAAGAAGTAGGTAATGAGGACAGATCTTGTATGTAACCACAATAGAAATGGGGATGAAAGGAGGCAAGCTGCCTGCTAAGGATTACACCTCTCCTGGTAATGATACTCACTCTAGAGCGGTTCAGGCCACTAGGATCCTCCAAGACAGGATCAGCAATTTTGTTGTCCGCACCCACGTAGGAGATAAAGGCTTCAGGATCTGAGAGAACTCTAGCAGCAGCAAAAAACAGCAAAGGAAGTTACTGTTTATCTCAGGGAATTTAGGCAAAGCTTTGCACTGGCAATAAACATCTTCACAAATAGAGAGCAGGCTAGAGAGACTAGCTAGTGTTCCACACTGTACCTGGGTACATGATAAAAAGCACCAGAGACGTGCTCTCTACAAACATCTCTAGTCCTCTTGGCTATGGGGACCTAAAACTTTTGAATTACTTAGGAAGAGTGCCCTGCGGGGAAAATTCTTGTGCAAGCCCAGCTGCCCTGGACTGCAGGACACTTCAGCTTTAGTAAGGCAAGCTCAGCTTCCTAGCTTCTCCTGGAGATGTGCAAAGACATATTTTACTTCTCTTTTTCTCCTGGGAAGTGTTCCTCTATCACCTTATACAATTCTTACCCAGTAATTTTCAAACAAACAGCATTTAGACTTAGTTGTCAGTTCCTGAACTGCAGAAGAGCTACAGCCACAATGACTGCCCAGAGCACAGGAGGTCACAAGGCATCCCACCACCATCATGTGGTTTGCGCATTCCCTTGTTGGGCACGACATTACCTCTGCCACACCTCCAGCTCAAAGCTCAGAAAAATGACCCATACCTCTGCATCTCCGGGGAGAGCCATAAGCCAGCAACAGGAGCCATGAGCTCCTCCAGGAAAGCCTTCTGCCGCTCATAGTCCTTGAACTGGTTGCTGATGAGGACGAGGGCCTCCATAAGAGCACACTTCTCCATCTGCGTCAGAAGTAGCTCATTGGAGAGCAGCTGCTTCACGTGGTTGTACAACATCTCAAAGTTTGGCTAGAAAACATCCAAGTGGAAAAGCGTCACACATTTGGTGTGGAGAAGGGTCACTGCAAAGGCAGACGTAGAGTGTACTGTGCTATGGAGAACAGCTGGAGGAGCACATCTAAGTTACCTTCTCTTTACATGGCTATCTCCTCCTCAGTTTTAAGATTCTCTGAATGTTTAGTCTAAAAGAACCTCTTTTCTTCCCTGCCCCTCTATCATCATCCTGCAAACAGTCAGTTTACTTTAGTCTCTAGAATGACTGAAATAAGCAGAGGCAACCTCTCTCTTCTAGGCAGTCGCATCCCTTTACAGCAGTGTCACACCTCAAAATAGTTCTGTTGCTTTTATTTGCTCACAGAAAGTAATTTGCTCCTTTGTCTCTCAAGTGCCAGCCTTAGGTTTCTTGCATCTCTTTGCTCACAATTAGGTTAATAACAATTCACACAGTTATCACTGTCTCCACAGGAATGGCTGAATGTCTTCCCTACCCACTTGAGTCACAACCATCTCTTCCTGTAGCTTTGTTTAAGTGCTAGCAATCACCCCCTTGGGCAAGTTCATCTGAACATATTTCGGGGCAGCTCTGGGCCTTTGGCTCTTCCAGTCAGGTTGTTTGGCTGGCCATGGGAAAGAGAGAGCTGTAGTTCACAGACCAGCAGAATGGGACTAAGACAAACCTACTAGTTCTTAGCAGCTATTGCAGAATGCAGACTGCAACCCCTAAACTACCTTAATGAGCATCCTCAAAAAATGCCTTTGTTTAAAGTAGCAATGTCCTATGGTGCTCCCATAATCCTAAGGCCACTCCACACAAACACCACTAAAGAAAGGAGTTCAGATCTATGCATGTTGCATGCAGGTTGTTTAGCTCAACAAAACCAAACAAAACACCAGCTCATGGATTTTAAACTTATTTGTTTTTTCTAGTTTCCTCAAGGTAATCCAGAAAACAAATACTCTCCTCTTGATTCTACATTCTCTTAAGTAACAGATGAAAGTCTGGAGATTAGTCATTGCTAGTGTGTCCAGCTAAGGAATTAACTGAAACCACCACAAGTGACAAAATGGAAATTCAGCAAGCATTCCCATAAAATGAATCTAGTGCTGCTTGTATCCTCTTCTGCATCCTTTCTGCATTTATCACCTTTTCATTTGAACCATCACTTTACAATTCAATTCGAGGCAGAAAATTCTGAGAAGAAGGGAAGTGCAAGGGAATAAAACACTTAGCCATTTGCACAGCAAGAAAAACAGAGGCTGTAGCCAAGGAAGCTGAAGATCCCACAAAATCCAGCTGAAACTGAGGCATGATGGAGTTGAGTTACATACCAGGACAAGCTGAGGGTAATCCCGACACATCTTTATGATTGAGGAGCATGCATGCCTTCTCACATTCTTCACTGCTCGAGTTCTAGGAGCCTGGACAGACATAACAAACTTCAATGCAACAAAACAAAAGTTCAGACAAATGCAGGGTATCTTTTGAGAGACAAATGCATTACATACAGTTTTCTGCACTGTTGAGTACAGATCAAAAAAAAGCATTTCCACGCCCCCCACCCCAAACAATCATGCAACAACCGAGTTTCCTCTGGAGCAGTAGCCAACTCAAGCAGACCATGTTCAAACAAGGTGTACTCCAGGAGAAGGGATGCCATGGATCTTACTATTTCAAGACTCCAAGCACTCCCTAGATAGCTGGCAGCTTTACAGCCACCCTTGACAGCCATGTACACCAACTACTGAAGAATACCCATAGATAATGAAGGGATTTCACCCTCAGGAAGGCCAGCGTAGACCAGGACATGAAGTGCACTGGCCTTGAACCATAACTATGGCCTTCTAAGTTTGTGAGCCAAAGCTTATTAGGCTATGTCAACCAAGAAGAGATCAGACATATCCAGACTTCCCAGTTCTTTCCAGGAGCAGGACTATACTCGAGAAACCTACTACAGTGGAGTCTTCAGACTTGGTGTGCTCACAAATAGAATATGATTTGATCCACCCATTATAGATCATGAGTAGATTAACAATTCAGACGTACCTTACTTTCTTCTATAACTTCAAAGGTAACTGAAGTAAACAGCTGTGAGAAAAGGGAGGAAAATAAAAAATCTCTCATAATTTGTTAATATCTAGTACTCGTGTATTTTGACCTCAAGAAGTAGATCCTAAGACTTTAGTGCTATTTCATTAAAGCCAGTGAATAACCCCTGATTAAGTTGAAAGATCAGTTACCTGCACAGCGAGGCCTTGAAATAAACGTGGTGTTTACTGGCCAGAACGTACACTTAAGATTTAAGGTTAGGAACTGCAAAAACTGTGTTTGACGTTGTTTCTTTGTGAAGAAGACTCAGACTCAGTTTTTCCCCATCTTTAACACGAAGGACAGTCCTTCCCTGACAGTAATGCCAAGAGGATTAACTCCTGCAGTTTAGTACAGGGGCCTTGCACCACAAAAAGCTGACTTGATTTTAGCATGGTCTGCAAGTACTTACCTTGGAAAGTACTTGTGGTAGGTATTCTGGTCGGTAAGTGACAAATGGGAAGAGAGCAGAGACATTGGTGAGCACACAGGACAAGATGAGAGGATCCTTTGTTTCAAAACTAAGGACAAGCTGCAACAGATCTATGCCATCATTCACTGGGATTTCCTACAAAGGTGGAAAAGGGAAAGGAGGACAGAAAAAAAAAAGGCATCACTCAGTACTTCAGCCTGTAGCACACATTCTGTGGCTCCTAGAGCTAGGTCACAGAGCTGCTGTTGTATCAGACCTCTCAGCTGAAGACAGCTGTTCTTAAAGCAGAAAGCCTCAGTTTAACTGTGTGCCACGTGCACTTGCTGAGGGAAAAAGGAGTGTAGCAAAGCCACTGTTGGTAGGGGAGTCTCGAAATGTTCATCTCAAGTTTGCATACTGCTGCCTAGACCTCCAAGAAAGGCAAATTACCCTTCCCTCAGTTTAGCCCCCAATTCTCCTCTTGACTCTGTCCAACAGATTCCATGCTTAACCAACTATATCAACCCATGTAATTATTTTATTGTGATTAGAATACATGAGCAGACTAATCTACTAAAGAAAAAAATCAAGTCAGTCTATATCAGACTGGGAAAAAAAAGTGCTTTCCATGGGATTTGCCTGTTGTTGAACAAAAAGCAGAGAGAAACTGTTTCTTATCTCCTGCTCCTTGAGCATGGGCTTTTCTCATTCAGTTCAAAGTTAAAAAAAAAACCAAACAAAACCAGAAACCAAACAAATAAAACCCCCTAAACCTCTAAACCTAATCGGGGTAATTAAAAAGAATAGACTTAGGAAATTTCTGCTTAAGTGGTCCTCTCCTCCTCTGGCAAGGCACTATATCAAAGCATGCCACATGAACACCCTCCTGTGACTTCTCATGGCATAGTGTCCAGAACCAAGACATGCCTGACAGTAAGCCCTATGAGTTTGGTCCCATCTAAAGAAGGGTCACTACTCATGAAAATCACTCGCCAAACAATCTGGGATTTATCATGGATGTAACCTGTTACTACAAACTTTTCATGGACAACAAAACCCCACTCATTTCAACCCAGAACAAGCCAGGAGAGCAGACAAGAGCATCTGATACACATACATCTTTATCCATGGTTCGAAACATCTGGCTGATGACGCTTTCTGAGAAGAAGGTCATGGCATCCCACTGCACGAAGGATGGAGAGAAGATGGAGCAGAGACCTTCGCCTGTCTTAGCTGAAAGGAAGAGAAGACTGGAGCTTTCACCATGCTCCTCCCCATACACGTAACAGCAGGCTGATAAGCTCCCACACTACAACATCTTAACAGTCAGAGGTATTTTGCTCACACAGTTCTCCCTGCAGATGCCTGGCAGAGATGCACTGGGAACAATTAAGATATTCCCATGTGATTTGCCACATTCAGGTGAAAGTTCTTGAGACATAAATCTGACCTTTGAGATACTATAGGGAGCAACACCAACAAATCACAAAAGGGAAAAAGGAGGGAGATCACATGCCCAGACTCAGCACTACAGGCAACACTGCCCTTGGCGTGACTTTGCAGAGCACCAAGTGGCCTTTCACAGAAGGAAAGCAAAGTGACTGACAGAGGGATTTGGCAGGCAGGCAAATATAATCAATGTTACAGAGGTAACAAGGCCCAAATAATTCTAAAATTATAACAGAGGGATAGCTGCATCTGTTTTGGAGAGATCTTGGAGAGGAAAAGGAGGAGACAGAAGGCCTTACATTAGCTATTTCACAGGCAGACTGCAAAGGGTCAATTTGGGGCAAGGTGGGTTTGATTTGATTTTGTGACCTTAAAAGCCTGAAAACCTAGTATTGAGTCTTAGATGACCCATAAATAAAAAGAAATCGAAAAAGGCAAAGAAGTTTCTTCTCGACTTGAATTAAAAAACACACGAACAAACAACCCATATCCTCCCCCCCCCCCCCGATAACTTACAGTTCATAGGTCCAGTATCAAAAGGAGCTGTGAGTTGGTACTTCAGCCATTCACCAGCCATCTGGAAGCCAGTTAGAGGGTCCAGACGACAAGCCATCCTCATCACCTCTCCTTGCTGGGCTCGGAAAGCTGCAGTGAAAAATCAGACACCGTGCAACAAGCTGATGCTGCAAATGCTCCTTTCCCTAAAGCTCACCTGCAGCTTTGGGGACCTGGGAACAGTATGGACTGTTGCTCTGGCAGTAGCTGTGTAATAAGCTCAGCCATACAGTCAGTAAATGAGGTGTTAACAGGATAGGCAAATTTTGAAGCAATTTAAATGGGACTGAAAAATTTTAACATAAAAAGTGGAAAAAAAAAGGGCAATATGAATTATGAAAACCTATGCTAAACACAGGTTTACTAAAATTAACCCTCTATCATCAGAAAAAAAATTCTTCAAACTAACTATATATGATTGCTACCTACAAAGCACCTTGAGATACTGAGATAGAAAACCAGCAATGGGTAACTACCACTTCCTTCACCTAAACACACTTTTCCTAGATTATTCAACTTGACCCAGTTCAGATTCTAGACTGACAAACTAATGCAAATTCAAAAAACCCAAAGAAGCTTTGTTTTCAATTTCAAATATATTAAAAGCGAAGTACAGAACAGGAATTTCATTTGTTCCAAAATATTCCAGTATGTGACCACACAAAACAACCATCTCTGCTGACTACAGATACAAACTGCATTGTTTAAAAAAACCTGTTTTATCACATAATTTAATTTTTTGTTTCAAACCAGTTTTATTTTCTTACATATGCAATACCTTCAACTCCCTAAAACTCTTGAATTCTGGCTTTCTATATTTAGCTACTTTTTTTTATTTCCATCCATCCAGTTTTATTACAGTAAGTAAAAAATAAACTATTTAATAAGCAGTAAAAAAATGCAACACTTAAAATCTTCAAACATAGATGTAAAAAGTAAGAATTTAAGTAATTTATTAAGTATATCCTCCCAGCCACCACATGAGTATGCAACTATACCAGCCCGTGAGAATCAACCTCAATTCTGGGAGGTAAAATACAAAAAGGAAGAAGTAGTAAAATTATTAATATCTGGGGTTTCCTGTTTGCTGGTTTAAGATCACAATTAAATTTCGTTATTTTAATTACTCACTCTAGCTACTGGTACTGAACCAGAAGGTTCTTAGCAGGCCAACACAGATTTTCTTTCTGGAATGATCTGAAGTCTTTTGTAAGCTGTCTTCCTTTCCTAACCTGAGCACGACTGTGGGCTATTTCATTTCCTCCTTTAGGTGACCAACAGGCACATTGACAATAGATAGCAAATGCTACTAGGCCACCTACCTGACCACAGAACAAAATAATAGCAAAAAGTAAGTAAAATGAAATGCCTGAGCTGCCACAGAAAAACTGTAAATGAATTTAACTCTAAGGTCCAGGCTGAAAGAGTTAGGACAGAAATGGAAGCTGCTGAGCCAACATGGTAGTCTTGAAGCTCAGCCAACAACTGAAGTTAAGAGGAAGGACAACAGCATCAACACAGGATGATGGCAACTTACAGTTGAAGAAAGCATTGAAGTCTTCATCACTGTCAAAATCAAAGCGGGAGTATTCACAACTGGGGCTGTCTGCTTTAGAGGGAAAGCCCACCTGGAGACAAAGCAGACAAAGTCAAGAAAGAAGTCACCCATCACACCTAACAGCAGCTTCAAGAAGATTGAGACAAGGAGCAGACAAAATGTTGAGATAAAGCTGTTTGCTGAGCAGCTTGGAGATCGTGTCTCTAGCAGACAATAAAAGTGTTGTTTCTCCCCATGATCCATAGGCTGTGTTCACTGAAGCACCTCCTCACACCTATCTGACTGCAGTTCCCACATACCTTCACTAGGTTGGTCATAGACGCACGAAGATACTTGGGAATCATAGCCAGCAACAAGGGGTCCCGAGACAGAACTTCATGCCGAAAGAGGGCTCCCCACGTGATCTGGGTGGAAGACCGCAGAAACTGGGGGGAAAAGAGAGAAAAGTGGGGAACAGAGAAGGATTTCAATGCTGGAATCTCCCGTTACCATGAAGTGTTGCTATCAGAAAGCTAGAAAAAATTACACTGAATATTCAGTTGAGGTCAAGACAGCATGCAGGCACAACCTGAACTTCCAGAATGCCAAGTTTCCAAGTAAACATTATGGCTGATAGCAAATTCTTTCTACTCAGCACCTGTGTCAGACACTGTTCCTAAATGGGTGGTAAAAGAGGAGAAACTAATCTGCCTTCCAGATCTTCAGCTGAAATGGAGAGCCTGGAGAGCAATACTGGGCATCTGAAGTTCTGCAGTCTCCTATAGGTTTAGCTGAATTATGCATTCACACATTCTTACGTAGATGTACACGAGACTTCCAGCCCTTTACATACCTGGCTGGGATGGGTTGTAAAGGCTAAAAATGAGTCAAGGTATTTTCCGAAGTTGGCCGGTGTTTCCACATCAGACTCTGAGCCCTGTTAGGAAGATAAACAATTTCAGACAAAATACTAACTCTGCCATGCTGGGTTTATAAGTGGTATGTCTCTGGGTAAAGCAGCAATACTATATCCAAGGCCATAGACTGTAAAGGAACAGAGACAAAAACACTGAACAAGTGTGACTTTTTTTCTGAAACCAATATGGCCTGAGGAGTAGCAAGTTATGCTGTTATGCTGACCAGTCTGGAGAGTGCTGGAGGCAGCATCACCCTCATTCAAGAAAAAAATGGTAACTCCTCAGATACTGGAGTTCCATTAAAACTGAATTCATAACCACTGCTGCTGCCACAAGTCACAATTTTACTCCTGTTGGGTCAATCTCACTCAGCAGTACTGAAATGAAGCAATTTGTAATTGCAGAATTTTTCAGGCAAATACACACAGATTATTTGACTCCCATTCCTTCAAATGTTTTAGCATTTGACACACAGGTATCTCTTATCACTGACTTTATGGGAAGTTTTTCAGGAAAGCAAGTCTTGCCTGGAGCCATAAACTCAAAGTTTTGCTGCTCCTCACTAACCACAACATGCGATGTTCTAAAGATCCTTTTTCTGGAGCTGTGCAGCTCAGTGCTGCCTCACCCAAGTGAATCTGGATGACAGGACTCAAATCCTCATCACATATGTAACTTCATTACAGACTAACAGTTCCCACTGCCTAACAGCAAGTGAAATCACTGAAAGCAAAAGCAAATTTTTTGTCATCCATTCTTTTAGGGATAAATTCTAAACTTCCCCCCCCCCCCCCCCCCCTCTCCCTCCCCCCCCCCCCTCCCCTTCTCTTCTTCCTTCTTTTCCCCCCGCGTCCTCCCGTTCTTCCCCCCCCCACCCTCACCCCATCACACCACCCCCCTT
>JANIJG010001708.1:0-33299 GCA_024611175.1 Megaceryle torquata | reverse complement strand
ATAATTAACCCTCATCAAAAAACAACATTCCCCCCTCCTAAAACGAAAGTAAAATCACTAAAACAAAAAAAAAATTTTTTTCACCCCTTTTTTTTGGGGGAAAATTTTAATCTCCCCCCCCCCCCCCCCCTTTCTTTCCCTCCCTCCCTGTGAGAATTTACTTTGCTCTGTCACTTGCACAGGGTGACTGCTGTCTCAGCCTGACCATGAACAGCAACTTTCAAGAAGCCTGCCTTCTTTACTGCAGAAGCACTGTGCTGAATGGAGGGAGTCAGAATTCAGCAACCAGTGTGGCATGCACAGTACCAGTGTGCACCTTCATCTCAACATAACACAAAGCATTAAAAAGATGAACAGCAGGAACAAAACCTGTTTCTTCCTTCAGCTTGAGAGAATCTTGGTAGAAGATTAATAATAGAAGAAAATAACTCTGAGTTACTTTTAATATGGAAATTTGAAAGTATTTCAACACAAAGGTAATTTCCTAGAGCAGTTTTTCTGTAGCGGCAGACAGCAAGAAACTTGACCAATTATCAGTAAAGCTTCAGCATTTTACAGAGGTTATGGATTATTCTTGATGACAGCAGAGGTTGGGAAACAACCCAACCATTCTACACTCCTATGACCTGACAGGATAGTTATCCCACTTGCAAGCAGAACCACTTCTGCCTTTTCCAAAGGTATAGAGACAACCCTAAAGCTTCCAAATGTGCAGGAGAGAACCCTGGTCCTACCTTAGATCAGGTCCTACCTCACCCTCAGCCCTAAAAACTAGCCCTGCTGGTGTTGTTGTTGGTATCAGTAGAGACTTACTAGCAACGCACATAGCTGGCTGCCCAATGCACACAAGACTTGGCAAAGTCTCTTCAAGAAAACATAGTGCTTCTCCACCAGGCCTTCTCCATCTGCTGTCCTAGGAATGAGGGGAGAAGGAAAAACAGGATCACAGGTACATTGTATGCAGCAGGCACACTGTTATCTGCCTCGTAGGTAAAAAAAGCACTAGAGCAATTTGATTTTATTGCAGTGGGATTTCCTTTGCTACTATCGAGAAGTACCGCCTTACTGACATCTAAAAGCTCTGAAATTGTCTCTCTGAAAAGGTCCCTCCTGATCAGTTTCAGGCTGAAAGAGAAAGCTGGGAATGCTGTGATATTTACCTCATTTTGACCTTCATTTAGGGCATTTGAAAAATATAGTAGTCTTTCAGGTTTTGCAAAAGAAATGGTCAGTTTGTTCTCTCCTAGACCAGTCCCAGCTTCCTGCAGTTAAGCAGCAATGCCTTTTGCAAATCATATCTACTAAGCTATTTGTATGCAGGCTTTTTTTGATGAAATTACAGCAGGAGGACAGTACTTACTGGGCAGCAGAGAGTATGTAGTGCATAGCAACATCTCCAAACAAGACCATCAGAGGCTTCCGATCCTCCAGCTTACCCTGTGTGTGTGAAATATGTAAATGCCTCAATTAGAACATTATTTATTTCCATTTGCAAGTGAAATTAGGAGCACCTCAGTTGTCCTTCTATGTGGGGAGGGGCTTACAGTTCACAAATCATTTCAGTAAAAACTTGCCAAAACATCTAAGATATTCCCGATCTCAGGAAATTTCCCCAAGCAATCCTACCACAGGAACCTGAAACCAAAAAACACGTCCTGAAACATTAACTCTTCTTCATGTAGACTAGGCTAGTTACTGAAAGACAGCTGATAAAACACTCAGCCTTGACACTAAGCTGCCTGTAAAAGTATGGATCAAACCAAATGTTTGGATTCTGTTGTAATTTCTCTGAGCTGCTGCTGACACAGCTGCTGATAGTATTTCCTACTTCACAGTTGCAGAAAGTAGGGAAAAAAAGTCAATGACGATCTCCAACTTCAAATCTGCAAGAAAAGGCAAGCACAGAAGTTGGAGAGTGTTCCAACAGTTGCTGTGTGTGTTGCGCTGGCATGACATTCATGCTAAATATTATTAACATAAGCAGCCAAATCTGAATTTTGTTTCTTAAATAAAAGGGCAAAGATACCATTGCTCAATCAGAAGAATTATATAGGAAGAGGAAAACAAAGGGGAACCAGAGGAGGTGAGAAGGAAGGACTTACTTTCCTGCTGACAGCAATCAGGAGACACTCTGCTGCTCCTATTTGGAGCTCAGGCTCATTTAGGAGCAAACACAACATCTCCAAGAGTTTGCAGTTGTCCGCTGTGATGTGGCTCAGGGCCACCCAGTCAATGTACCCTGCCAAGGTGTTGAGTGCTGCTATCCCCACACGGCAGTTTGCCTGGGCCTGTGAACAGAAAAGGCAAGAGGTCAGAGCCAGAGAGAAACACCAATTCCCATTTAATGCTGTCCACTCCCCGGAAGAACAGTACCAGGAACCACCCTGAGAGAGTGAGAGGCTTGGACCCTTCTGCTGCCACCCCTCACTTCTCTCTTCTCAAGGCGTTTGTATTATGGGTGAACAAATCCATCTGTAAATGAGAAGTGCAGGTAACACACTCCAAAGCCTGGGAAAAGCCTAGTTCTAAGCAATCTTGGTCTTAAGAATGACTAATGCACTAACTTTTGCATAGCTCCACTCACCTTTGGCTCCTGAGCCAGGTCAGTCTTCTGAAAAAGAAAACAAGAGATGGTAAGTCAGCAGCTACAACACACACTTCCACTCAGTCGCTGCTGGACAGGCTTATTCTTGAGAACGCAGCCAGAAGCAGTTTCAAAGAACAGCTCCCTAGTGAAAGGGGCTGCAACACAGCCTCCCACTCAGGACGTTGCTGCAGCCATCATAACCACCTCCGCAGTCCCCTGGCAGGTAAGACAACAGGACTATGAATTGCAAGTTAAGCCACAATTTCATTCTCATCCAAAAGATGACACTCCAGTCAGCAGGCACCAGGGAAACACAGGGGACAAGAAGGAAAGGCATTTCAGTGCTTCCTGGAGGCTTCCAGGGAAGAAACTCCTGACCTTTTAGAGCATGTTACATCCAAAAGCCAGACTTTGAAAGATGCTGGTGGGTTTTATGTACTGCGATCGATATCTGAACGGGTATGTGATTTGCTCATGGTCAGAAAGGCAGCTAAAGAGAGAGCTGGGGCAAGAGCTTACAGCCCAACTCCCAGTCCCAAGTACTACCAGCAGCAATGCACTGCTCGCACCGTCTTTTTGACTAATACAAGCGAGTCCTTCAGAATTCAATTTGAACTTGATTTGTTTTCCATATGCAAAGACATCACAAGCATTTCTTTCCACTGCAAGCTTTTGGATTGGAAATACTGCCCATCTATGTATTCCGTGCAGTGATTTTAAGTTAATCTGGCTGTCCCCCAAACATTTAACACCTAAGCCACCATACCTGAACTGCATACTTATATAAGCACTGCAGATTATTATGGTCCTGGTGAACCATACATCATCTCCCCCAGTCTCAGTGTGCAGACAGGTAACTCAACACCCAACCCTCAGAATTTACCCTGTGCACAAACATCCCAAAGATCTGCTAACCTGTGAAGTGGTGAGGGCTTCTTGTTCCTGGGGTGCTCCAACCTTGCCAATCAGAAAGATTCCACCGTTAGCAGAAGCAGCCACACTTCAGAGCCTCAAGCATTGCAATTCAAACCTTACCTGGAAATGCATTTCAACCAGACTACAAAATGCACCAGGGCCTCCCACCCACCACCATGAACTGCACAGAAAACCATCTGCACTACAGATGTTGCATTTGCTCAGTTAATCAGGAGAATGAACAGAAGTCTGGTAGGAGAGGGCTTTTCATTGCCTCCCAGTTTCACATTTAGTGTAACTTTGGATTTTCATTCACAGAAAACAACAGATACACCTAAGGAACTTATTTCTAGATTGGTTTCTCAGTTGTGCTTCACTCTCAAATCCACTTGTTTCTCACAGGAGCAGACTGGCATAGACACTTGCCTTAACCATCCATCTTGACCAACTTGCACATCTCTGACTCTATGTAAGAATTATGAAAAGAAGTCTCTTTACACAAAAAAGAACCACAACTTGACAAAAAAAAAGAAAAAAAAAAAAAAAGGTCTTCCTGACCTAAACTCTCAGAGAAAAGGACCAGAGAGGCCTGGATGCAATTCTGAGACATCAAAAAATCACACGTTTTGGTGCATCACCACAAAGACACAACTGCAGCATAAGAGAGCAGGTGAGAGCCCAGGATGGCATCTCTTTACCACTGCATGTTACATAAACTACCCTAAATCTATTTGTTTCTGACAAAATCACACCTTTTTCTAAGCCATACACCCCTAATGTCAGCAGAGCATCCCAACAGCATGGATGAGGCACATATCCACTCAAGACATTTACACTAGCAAATCTAAACTATCACCACTGACCCTGTAAACCTTGTACATTCCATCTCTCTAATCAGCACCAGCTTCCCAGGCCATAGCAGATCCCTACCTCACAGCAACAAGCAATGGATTTCACAGTTTCTGCCTTTGCTTCCCCAGCTACTTGTGAGTTGTAATCCAGTTCCTAAACACCTTCAGCACTGACTGAACACAAGGAAAGGAGACTCTTACCATGCGTCTGTACTTGTTTACATTCTGCTGCAGAGCATTTAGTAGGAAGCTGAAGATCTTTTCCATGTTCTGGGTGAGGGTTTGCTGGATATCTCGTCGCCGCTGTGTAGGCAGTGTCTGAAAAGTCACCACATCCTCTGCCAGACGTAGGAGGATGAACATCACCAGTTCCGTCTGAGTCTCCTGATATCCCAAAGTTAAATACACTCCATCAGCACCGTTCAAACACTAAAATCTCTAGAGGCTATCTCAAAGACAGTGAACGAGCATGAAGACATAAGTCACACCTCAGGGGTAAAAAAAGACAATAGGATGGCCCTTTCTCTGCTAAAATCCTCTCATACAATAAGTCTTACAGGAATTTATTTAGTCCACCATCAGCCTGTTGAGAGAGTTAGGCTTTCCTCGGGATGACTGTAGACTGAAACTGATACTACAAGCAACCAGAAGAGAACAGACAGGTGTCTTTCATACCCCTTGCTTGGAGAGGGTATCCAGCTCTTTTAGCATGTCAGGCCAGTGTTGAGGCCATTCGCGCTTGATCATCTCCACCACAATGCGAGACAAAACATCCTTAATGTGACTCTCCTCCTCCAGAATACTTTGAGTTCCCTGTGATAGAAGAGAGGGAAAATTACACAAAATAGCAAACATCAGACATTTATGATTCTGACTTGGGATGCACAGTGGTTGCAAATATTCTAAACCACACAAAATAAAAACAATAGAACAAAACACAACATTGGGCAGCTACCCTGGATGACAGTCCGACTCTCTCGAGCAGCCATAACTAGTGAACTTGGGAACCAAAAGGAATCTTCCTCTAAAAAAAGTTACTTAGTCACAGGAGCAATCACAATGACAGAAAAAGATGACTAAGACTTTTGTGTTCCTGCAAAGAATAAGAACATCTAGATTTACTGAATTTCCTCATAAGAAAAAAAAAAAAAAGTACCTTTTATATGTTATACAAGCCTCACAACTTCCTGCCATGTGATGCGACATGTTTATTGGCCTGACTACAAGACAGAGAAAACCACTGGTACAAACAGGGACGCACAGCAAAACAGTAATGAAATACAGAACTGAATTCAGGTCTTCTGTGCTAAATAACCGGAATCCTTTTTCCCTCTGTTCCCACATTCTATCTCCAAGTTAGAGAATCATGTTTCAGAGAACAGTCTGGAGTAGAAGGTACTTACACTGGATATGAGGCCCATGACATTGTTCTTTAGATAAACTTTTTCTAGGCGAGGCATATTGTTCCAGCGGAATCTGTTCAAAACAGTTTGGTTAAAAAAAAACCAAACAAAAAACAAAAAAAAACCACCCCAGAAAGACAGAAACAAAAAGGATGCCAAGTGAAACCATTTATAAAGATCTCTGACTTGATTCTTGGTGAACTATCACTTCTTCAACTATAGAGGCATTATAGCTCACTGACTCTGCCAGTGTCCAATCCCCTAATAAAAAGGCAGAGTTAAAACTGCTGCTGGCAAATGGGCGTGCACTACTGAGGTCACAGACATGAGAAGCAGAGGCAACAGCACAAAGCATCAGGTCTGCAGAGGCTTCAGAGAGAGGAATCTCAGAACTGAAGTAATACAAAACCTCTTTGTTAGCATGAGGCTAATGACAGAGAATGCTTGCTGCAAAGACCTAATAATAACCCTGTGTGCTTATTCACATCTGGAAATATCAACGTGTTTTAGAGCTTGGTGAATTAATCTTCCCAACCTGCCTGAAAGCCATTTTCTCCTCCCCTTCTTTTACAGAGAGGGAAAGAAACAGGGCAGAACAACAACCGTTCTCTGCTGTGGAGCAGACCCTTTAGGTCCTGACAGTGCCTCCCTGAAGCGGGAGGTGCTGGAACGGGAGCAGAGCCCACACCAGTGGCTGCGTGGCAGCGGGCCGGCCGCCTTCCCCGGGGCGGGCCGAGCTGCCTTACTTGACCACATGCTCCAGGATCTGCAGGCCGAAGTGCCGGACGATGGCCGTCTGCGTCTTCTCGGCCAGCTTCAGCCCGCAGGGCACGCAGATGGGACACTTCTCCTTGAACTCCTCGCAGAACTGGGAAAGGACCGGGGACATGCACCCGGGGTTAAGACGCGGGAGGGGGGCGGCCGGTAACTACCGGGGGACAGCCCCAAGCTCTCGGGGAGCACGCCGGGGGGTGGGGGGGGGTGGGGGGCGCCCTACCCCCTCAGCACTGCGCAGGTGTAGCCCCTGCTGCTTACTCCCAGCCCCTCTCGGTTGCTGTCCGAGGCAGGCCCACCCCCCTTTCCCGTATGGTCGGGGCACCCGCGTGGCCGGAGCCCGACGCCTCCTCCCCTCGGCCCAATTACCTTTAGCGCCTCCAGGCGGTAGCGCTGCGTAGAGGCCGGGTCCATGATCACCGTCACCGCCTTCACCAGCTGCTCGCAGAGGCCGCTCACCTGCTCGGCGGACATGACGGCGGTGGCGGCGAGCCCGTGCCACCGGCCACCTACGGGCGGGACGTCGGAGGGACGGGAGGGGGCGGCCGGCACGCGGCGCACGCGCGGCACGGCAGAGGCGCTGCGCATGTGCCGAGAGGGAGGAGCCAGCGGGGGAAGGCGCACGCGCAGTGCTGTGGGGTCACCCGGGAACTACAATTCCCGTCGTGCTCCGCGCGAGAACTACGGCTCCCTGGAGGGGGCGGAGCGGTGTACCCTGCCAGGCTCGCTGGTGGGCGATCAGCCAGTCAGTTGCACGGTGTCGGTGCCGCTGGCGGGGGGCATGTCGCGGGGGCGGGAGCGTGTGGTGGCCCTGGTGGACATGGACTGCTTCTTCATGCAGGTGGAGCAGCGCCTCGACCCGCAGCTGCGCGGCCGCCCCTGCGCCGTGTTGCAGTACACCGAATGGCAGGGCGGCGGGTAAGTTACTCGCCGTCGGACCGGCCGTGGCTCTGCTGGCCCCTCGCACCGCTCTCCGCGGGGTAGTGCCGAGCCGAGCCGTGCCCTCCCCGCCCTGCACTGCACTGCACTGCCCGCTCCCATGTCTTGCAGGATCATCGCGGTGAGCTACGAGGCGCGCGCCTTCGGCGTGTCCCGCGGGATGTGGGCGACCGAGGCGCGGGCGCTGTGCCCGGAGCTGGCGCTGGCCCGGGTGCCCCAGGCGCGGGGCAAGGCCGATCTCACCCGGTGAGTGGGGCTGGGGATCGGTCCGGGGGGGGTGATGGCGGCAGGTGCCGCTTTACGCGGGGTAGCGCCTGAAGCTGTGCCCGTCGCCCGGCAGGTACCGGGAAGCCAGCGCAGAGGTGATGCAGGTGCTGTCGCGCTTCGCCGCCATCGAGCGGGCCAGCATCGACGAGGCGTACCTGGACCTGACGGGCAGCGCCCGCGAGCGGCTGCGGGCCCTGCGGGGGAGCCCCTTGGCAGCCGCGCTGCTGCCCACCACCTTCGTGCAGGGGCTGCCCGACGACGCCGGCCCCCATCCCGGCGGGAAGGGTACGCACCGACCCGGCTCTGACCTCGGATAGCCCCGCGGCGCTCCGGCCGCCGGGGCCGGCGCTTCGCACGCCGCGACGGGGCAGCTGTAACGGCTTGGATTTGGCTTTGGCTTTGAGGCCGCGGAATGCGGCGAGAAAGGAGTCCAGTGCTGCCGCCCCCGGGCCCCCTGTGCTGTCCCTCTCCCGTTCTATTGGTAACGCTCCCTGTACAGCTACAGCAGCAGAGGCAGAGGGTGGATCATTTTCTCTTCCTCAAAGTAAGAGCTACCATCTGCTATCAGCTACTATCTGCGTTTTCCCCAGTGAACGGCTTTTAAGGTGCCTGATTGTCAGTCCTTTCTGTTGGCACGCAGTTACAGAAGCATGTGGCTGTTGGCTGGGGCTGGCTGATGCTACCAGTCCCTTTGATGGGCTCAGCAAAAAATGCCCACATTGATCTGCATCCCCCTTTTCTAGAGGAGCTGCGGCAGCGTGGTTTGGATGAATGGCTGGCATCGTTGTCTTTTGATAATCCTGACTGTCCTGACCTACAGCTGACCATGGGTGCAGTAATTGTGGAAGAAATAAGGGTGGCTGTAGAAGAAGCCACTGGATTCAGGTGTTCAGCTGGGATTTCGCACAACAAGGTATGTGTGTAACACATCAGCCTGGCTTCTTCTGCCTAGCAGAGTCAGAATGTGCTGTAGACACTCTCCTATGTATTCTTCCAGATCTCCCATCAAAGATGAGTGGGGAATGTGCAGCCATGTGTGAGCACATCTCTAGGGAAGTTTGACATCTGGGAAGGGGAGGAGACTTTTTTTTTTTTTCCTCAGAGATGTGGCCTATACAGTCAGCACTCAATTAATTTACTGCTTGGATTTCTGGTGTACCCTAATGAGCTAGATCACTAGGAAGAAAGGTGTTTAAAGTCCCCCAGGACAGTTTTCTTTGGGAAAACACATGAGCTTAAAGCATGAAATCTCCATCTTGAGTTTTCGGCAACAGTGGCTGGAGACAGGGAATGGTTTCTACTGACACAAATTCCCAGTGACTTGGAGGAAGAAGACAACGAGTTAGAGCCACTGAGGTGAGTCGTGATGCTTTTCCTCTTTCTGGTTGATCAGTCTTTACCCCTGCTGGCCACGCTTTGGGTGATGCTCAGCCAGCTGCTGAGAGCAGCCTCGGAGGCACTTTGTGCATGACAGCAGCTGCAGAAACAAACAGACTTTGATGCTGCAGTTACAAAGGGCTTCCTGCTGGGTGAAATGCAGGGTGGTTTACTGAGAGCACCTAGGACTCGTTTCATTCTTTGCAAAAGGGGCTTATCTGTACACTTAGGAGTTTTAAAATACAGGATCTGATTGAAAAATGAAAAGGATAAAGATAAAATGGGTGCTTTGGAACTTAAGGAAGGGAAGTTTCATCTTAGACTGCTGCAGAAACAACTGGAACTATACGAGCTGTACACAGGTACTGAAGATAGTTCTGCACTGGCTCACCATCAAGCTATCAGACCACAGTGCAGAAATACCACAAGCACAACACAGAGATTACCAGAACCTACATATGGCTGTGCAGAACATGCTACAGTGCTTCCACAACCAGCTCCTCCATAGATACAAACCCTTTCTGCAAAGAATGAAACGAGTCCTAGGTGCTCTCAGTAAACCACCCAGCAGGAAGCCCTTTGTAGCTCCAGCATCAAAGTCTGTTTGTTTCTGCAGCTGCTGTCATGCACAGTGCCTCCGAGGCTGCTCTCAGCAGCTGGCTGAGCATCACCCAAAGCGTGGCCAGCAGGGGTAAAGACTGATCAACCAGAAAGAGGAAAAGCATCACGACTCACCTCAGTGGCTCTAACTCGTTGTCTTCTTCCTCCAAGTCACTGGGAATTTGTGTCAGTAGAAACCATTCCCTGTCTCCAGCCACTGTTGCCGAAAACTCAAGATGGAGATTTCATGCTTTAAGCTTGGTTTTTTTTCTGAACAAAACTCTCCTGAGGGACCTTCTTACTAGTGAGCTAACTTGATAGAGTACACCAGGAACCCAGCTTATAAATGAGACCAAATAATTGAATGATCTATTTGGAAGCATGTGGCGGGTAACAGTGTGGTTTTATGCGGTAACCACTTGTGCCAAGCTCATTTCTGTGCCCTCCTTGACAGCATAATGTGGCCTAATGTACAGGGGAAACTACATAGGTGAGGTGTTGACCTTACAGTTTCTAATGCACCTCACCCTTAGTTGCATAAGGTGATGGTGACATCCTGACAAAACACAGCATGACTGAGGTTATCTGAAGGGCACACATCAAGCTGAAGAAAATAATACTCTTTTCCTTAATGATTTTGTTCAGTGAGTTGCACTCAAATTGGGATGTTTAGAGTGGGATCCTGGGGGAATCCATCTGGTGTCTGCTAAGAGCCAGCATTTTTACTGAAGCCTATAGAGAGAGAACTACTGTAGGAATTCAGGTGATGCTAAGGCAGAGATGGAACTTGGGGCCTGGATTTTGAGAGTCCTGGGAGATGAAATTGGAGCTGAAAATTCTGGGCTTGGAAAAGCTCAGAAACAGTCTGATATCACCAAACTTCTTATAGTTAGTTTGGTGATATCTAACTTATAGATAGTGCTTCTTATGCTCCTCACTGACTGTTTTTGTGGTTTATAGGGAAAAAAAAAAACCAACCAGCAGGCTTTTGGCTAAATTGCAGCAAGTCAGGAAGGAGCCTGGAGTTATTGTGGACAAGCAGCAGGATGAGTCAGTAATATGAGCGCTCTTGTAGAAATGGAAAATCCTGTTCCAACATGTGCAGATTAGAGGAGGTGTCAGAAAAAGTAAACTATTTCTCCCCATGAAGTCTCAGTTCAGCTTGCAGCACTTCACTTTATGAGCAGTTTCTGGTGAAAGAAGAATAATGGTAATTGCAGACAGCCAGCTACATGTACTTCAAGCTGGTCAGTGTCTTGTTGATCCTGTGGTAGATTAGAGTGGGAGGGTAAGCTGTATAGCAGATAGGTGGGAAAACATCCCTTCTGGGCTAGCAGTTCTGTATTTTGCAGATACCTTTTTTTCAGCATTATGCTGCTGTGGGCCTTGCATAGAGAGGATTAAAATCATGACACTGAGAAAAAACGAGACAAACACAGAAGATGGAGGAGTAAGACGTAGAGAGATACATATCCTGGGGAGGATTATGGGGATGATCTGGAAGTTCTAGCATACTTTTCCTGATGGAAAACTAAGGCAGCCAGAACAGGTGGTGGATCAGGAGTCCAGCCCTTTGCAGAGCTAGAAGCCTAAAAGAAGCAGGGCTTTTGGAGTACCCAGCCAGTGTGTGCCAAGACACAAGGTGCGTACAACCTGTGAGCAAGCAACAGTGCAACCTGCATGTTCTTCCTAGCAGCTATTCCAAAGGCAGCTCTTAAAGGTGATACAGCACAAGCCGTTAGGTAGAGTTACAGTAAAATCAGTGCAAAGTTTGTACTAACAGGACTTCCACCCTCTTCTGTGTTACAGACACTGGCAAAACTGGCCTGTGGGTTAAATAAGCCCAACCGCCAGACACTAGTATCTTCAAGATTTGTCCCGCAGCTCTTCAGCCAACTGCCCATTGGCAATATGTAAGTACAGGGGAGCTACTGTGCAGCCTGGGGCTCGGGCTGAGCGGCTTTTTGGCAAGAACATGTATTTGAAAAGCTGGTGCTGTGCTTCCATAATCCAGCCTTTTATCGGGAAGAGAGAGCCCTGTTTGCCTTCACTGTTGTGGTTTTTGCTCCTTTCGGTTTGTCATCATTGCTTGTGTGAGCAGCACTCAAATGACCTGGGGCTAGGAAACTGTTCCAGGCCACCTCAGCAGAGAGCGATTTGATGCTAATTGATAGCAGCCAGTGAAGGCTTTCATCTCTACTGTAACTGCTCATCGGTGCTGGTAAGAAATGGAGAGGAAGTCCTGCCAGTAATCTGCCAACAGCTGTGTGTGACAGTTTAGGAGGAGTATGCTTGGGAGCTGCAGTCCTGCCAGCGAAGGGATCGCACTCCAAAAGTCCATTAGCATCTGATGGGCAGCCTTTTCCTGGGTAGAGGTGTGCTCAAGGTGATTGTTGAGGTGCATAGGTGTAAGCCACTGTGGGCAAGGAGGCCATAACTGTGCCCCAGTGTGACAGAGCTGTGCTCCCAGAGAGCAAATGTGGTTTGGTTTTGAACATCCACACTGCACAAGTTCTTTTGTAGGGATGAGTTAGTAGCACTGCTGCTCCAGAGGAATGGATCCCTGGTACTGCTCTCCAGGCTGGTATTGGTGCTGTCTGCCTTCAGAGTCTCACTAGGGATGGAGAGGGGGATATGTGGGGAAGGGTCCTGTCTGTGGAGGAGGAAGCAGGGAGCATGTGAGGCATTCTTCAGAGCATGGTTTGGGATCACATTTTGAAGGTGGAACTGAAGGAGAAGCACTGAAACTGGGTGAGCTAAGGAGCTGAGGGAGAAGCACTGAAATGGGGTGAGCCAAGGAGCAGTTCCCACTTCAACTGCTGTGTGTCCTTCTACTATGAACAAAAGAGCTCTTATGTGCCAAGTGTTCCCCTTTGTTCTGCTAGTTCCTGACTGATTCTAGCTGTCCTGATCTAGGGACAACTGCTGCAGGAAGATTTGGTGTAGTCTCCACAGGATGCTTCATTTGTGTTTTTTCTCTTTCTTTCTCTGCTGTAGCCGTAACCTGGGAGGCAAGCTGGGCACTGCCATCACAGATATTCTGAGAGTCGAGTACATTGGGGAGCTGACACAGTTCAGCGAGACAGAGCTCCAGACTCACTTTGGAGACAAAACTGGGTAATGATAAACCACTCACCCCAGCTTAGCTCTTGGCAGGAACTGAGACTTCCTTTGGGTGACAGGTGGTTCTGCTCTGGTTAGGAAGGTTGGAAGGTAAAAATTCTGTGATATCTTTGAGAAGCATTGGTCTGGCAGGCACACAAACAAGTTTCCAGTCTCACCTGCTCCCAGACACCCTCCCCAGGGTAATGTTTTGCCTGTCAGCCAGCTCCTCTGCCTTCCTCTACAGTGTCTAAGGGGCCAAGCTGTGGAAGGACTCCCTGAAGGCTGGGAAGCAGGCAGGCTCAATAGTCTCATTATAGAAGAAATTACAAGGCTGGACTGAAGTCTGAAAAACCACTTATGCATCCAGGGCAGTGGTTGGGGTGCCCTGCAGATTGCTGAACTGTTGCCACTTCAGGAGAAGAGGTGGAGGAGTTGCACAGACAGGCATTTGTGGCCTGAAGGAAGACTGCCTGTTTGGCTGCAGCTGAAACTGCAGAGCTGGAGAGGCAGAGTCACAGTAGGAAAGAGTCACAGAGCTGAAAACACGGCTTAGCAGAAAGCTGACTTGTTGCCCAGTGATGCCTGCCTGCGGCTGACTTTACCTCATGTTTCCTCCATGGCTTTCAGGTCCTGGCTCTATGACTTGTGCAGAGGAATTGAAGATGAACCTGTCAAAAACCGGCATCTGCCCCAGTCCATTGGTTGCAGCAAGAACTTCCCTGGGAAGATGGCCCTGGCCACACGGAAAGAGGTAGGAGAAGCCTACATCTAGCACAATGCTTGACCTTTGCACTGAAGAAGATGAGAATGCTAAAAGCTGAAACTAGCTTGCAAAACTGCTGCTTTTCTTTGTCAAAGTGCCCTGAAATTCAGCCTAGGGGCTGAGGTAGGAGTAGGTGATTTGGGCCCCAGAAATTAGGGAAATCCCAATTTGACAGAAATGCCCTGATGAACTCCTGCACAAATAGGTCCAACCTTGTTGTAATTTCCATGAGAAAAAAAGTGGGCCTGTGGCTGTTCAAAAGGTATTCATGGTGCCAACATTCAAGGGGTTAATTGCTACAAAGGTTACTAGCCCAAAGAAAGAGGAAGGATGCACCTTAACTGTTAGCTGATGAGAGGTTCCCACAGAGCTATAGGGGAGACGCAAAGAGAGATCCAGGGCAGTGGACTCATATTACTTGTCAAAGTCTAGCACTAGTGCTGTGGGACTTGTGTAGTATCTACAGTGCCTTGCCTCTAGCGTTGAATCCTTACTTGGGCTCATTTCTGCAGGAGTATTGCAGATATGAGGCCTTGTGATAGTTTGTGTCCATTGCAGCCTGATCCCCCTCCAGCATTCCCCAGTGTGTGGAGTGTTGCTCTGTCCTGGTGGCAGTGCTGTGAGCAAAGGCCCAACCTGTCTGTTACTGCTGTTGTGTCCAGGTGCAACACTGGCTCCTGCAGCTAGCCTTGGAGCTGGAATCCAGACTGATCAAGGACAGAAGCCAGGTAAGGAGGGAAGGCACGGGGACAACATTCTCCTTGCTGGCCTTTGGGGTACCACACAACCTGTTTGCACTGTGAGCTGTTTGTGGGAGGCTTAGGGTGGTGTGTGGTGGGGGAGGAAATCTGCTTGCCCTCTGATGCGTACCCATGTGCTGAGGTGCCCCAATCAAAGAGGTGTGCAGGAGCCTGGCCAGGAAGGATGGTTTTGCCCCAGAAGATGTTTGGGCTAAGGATGGTTCCCGACCTGTGCTTTAGGATGCAGGGACCTGAAAGCCATTGCACCTTCAACCTGCCACACTGCTACTCCCTTGCAAGCCCTTTGCTGATACAGCTCAGCCTGTGTTGTGGGCTGTGAGAGGAAGCGATATGCTCAAATTCAGATCGTAGATAGCAGGCCATGGTGAGATTAATCTACTAGCTTCATCACAGCATCAAGGCCAAGAAAAGGCGTGCAGCTGCCTTTGAAGGAAAGTGAGAACTAACTGCTTCCTGTCCTGTGTGGCATCACTGTACAAGCACTTGCTGTCCTGTATCTCACCCCTTGGAGATCAGGTCAGGCAGGACTAGCTGCCATCTGTCACACAGCATCATTGAGAGGCAGTGGCTGATACAGGGTTCTGGGCAGCCAGGCCTTTCTGGCTCTTTCCTGCAGGTGTCACTTGAAACACAGGTAACTCTTGTCTCTGCAGAACCACCGAGTGGCCAAGCAGCTGATGGTGGTCATCCGCATGCAGGGAGACACCCGGGTGTCGCGCTTTTGTGCTCTGTCCCGCTATGATGCCCAGAAGATGTGCAACGATGCCTTTGCCCTCATCCAAAACTGCAACGCGGCTGGGGCGCACCAGGCAGCCTGGTGAGTGTGGGAGGAAGTGGTCAAGACTTGTTCTGCTGTCAGAGGTGCAGGATGAACCAGGGATCTGACAGAAAGGAAGGAGAGTGTCACGCCAACTGGCAAGAAAAGCGATCCCCAGCACATGCTGAGTGGAGCACAGCAGCCTCTGCTTGTTAGTGGTAGGACAGCTTTGAGAGCCTGGCTTCTTCCTAGCCCCACATCTGGTGAGACACTTCTGACTTCTGTACTTGGAGCTGATGATTGCTGCTAGCAGGGGCTTGTCAAGATGGAGTGAGGCAGTCCTTGTGCTGCCAGGCTGGAGAAGCAAGCTAGGCCTTGCTCTCCTCACCTATAGACAAAGGTGCTTTTTAGGAGGCTGTTGAGAAGGAAAACTAAGGTGTACAGCTCCCTTATTCAACATTCCTTCTTTGCTTCCCTTCTGTGGTGAATGCTGAGGCATAGTTAAGGCAAGAAGGTCCTGTCTGTTAGGCTCTGATAAGACTGCTGCTCCCTTAAGGCCCTCTCACCTTGCCTGGGAGTCTCACAGCAGCTCCAGCCTGTGGTGGACTGAAAGTCCAGGCTGGCAGCCGGCTGTCCCTTTCCTTTGGGAAATGCTTTTCTGATAAGAGGCTTTCTGCTCTGCCCAACATAGCCAGTCATCTCTGTGAGACTGTTCTGGAGATAGTAACATTTTGTCAGAAGAATTACCTCTCCCACTTCTTGCCAGATAACTGGACTGCAGGTCCCTTGTCCCCTGCTCATGAACATTTTATATTGCTTAAAGTTTTACCTCAAAAGATTTCTTGCGTCCCAGGCTGGTGTCTGAGCTCATCTTGGTCTGTCCTTTGCAGGTCTCCACCGCTCATATCAGTACTTCTCTCAGCAAACAAGTTCTCAGAGCCTGCCACGCTCCTCTCTGCAGGCATCGCCACCTTTCTCACGAGTGATACCCAGCCTGATGGCACTGCCACTGACAATCAAAACACCACATCTAGGAGGACCAGGGTCAAATTCTTTAGGAGCCCAAGTAAAGAGCTTAGGCAGAAGCCGGCTAATGCTATTGAGTCATTCTTCCAAAAGGCAGCAGAAAGGCAGCAGTCACAGACAGTGGCAGCAACCAGCCCACCCCCTGCTACCACTGCAGAGTCACCTGTGCCCAGCTCCCCAGAGCACCAGGAGAAAGGTGGTGTTGGACTTGCCTCATTGCAGCGTGACCTGGAGTCCCCTGTGAAGGGGAGTCCCAGACATGGGAGCCCTACTTCTCCTTACAAGAGCCTTCCCTGTGAGAAGCCGCTGTCTGATGCTACACAAACACCCTTGACTCCACCCAGCTCCAGAACCTTTCTGAAATTGGAGCCAGCTATGGAGGGAAATGAGCAGAATTTACCCCCCTCTCCTGAGCTTGCTCTGCTCCCTCCTGCCTCACCAGGGGACCAGCAGCGCTGTGAGAAATGTGGTCAGCTTGTGTTGGTGTGGGAGTTCCCAGAGCACATGGACTACCACTTTGCCCTGGAGCTGCAGAGCTCCTTCCTGGAGCCCAGTGCTCCGACAGCTCCAGCAGCAGCTTCTAGCTCTCCTGCCAAGGCAAAGAACAAGCCCAAGGCTCCAACAGGATCTAGTGCAAAACGACCCAGAGAAGGTGTGACAAGAACCTTAGATTTTTTCTTTAAGCGCTTACCTCCTTAATTCCCAGCCATGCTGGGAGTTTTTACATAAGTGGTGTTTTTAAAGCATCAGTGTTTTTAAATACAGTTAATTTTTTATATACTTGTCAAGTTTTAATGCAGAAAAGTCTAATAAATTATCTCTATCCCAAGTCTAAGAGGAACTTGAACTTAGGAATTGCATATGATGCTGTTTAGGTGGTGGCAGCGAGCTTGCCCCTGCCGGCTTGGTGGTGCTACCCGAAGCTGCATTGTACTCCGACCTACACCTCCTGCTATGGAAATTTCCATAGCATCACTATTCAGTAATTCTATTCCTACAGCTTTGTTGCTACTGTAAAAGCAGGCAATGTAAGCACAGTGCCTTATCCCAGGGACTCTCCAGCCAAGGTGAGTCTTGAACTCCTATCCAGTTGCCACTTAATATTAAGCTTCAGGGTGGGTCTCCTCTGGCTGTAGTTGCAGGCCTTGCCCTTACTGTATAATATATACAGTAGGTTAGCCCTGGGGTTCCTTCCTTCTCCACCTGGAAGATGTTGACTTTTATCCCCATCCCCCCTTCCCCCCCTTCAAGGATTTTTGTTACAGTTTGGCAATTCCCTCTGCGTGCAGTCCAGTGCATGATGCTTATCACCAGCACTGGAGTGCCCGAGACAGGCAGACTGCTCCTGTCAAATTAAGATTTGAAGAAGCTGCTGGAGCTGTATGGGCAACTTTTTGTTGGGCTTTTTGATGTCTTGGCACCAAGTTCCTGGTAATTGCTATTGACACATAAACAGCCTACTGCTAGAGCCCCTATGGAAGGGATGGAAAGCATGCCAGAGTCACATGGCTATCTGTGAAAGCTGTCCTCCCATCACAGAAAGTATATAACCACGTTTTTCCTCCTTCCCAGGCTGTGGGGGATACCTGTCATAAATTTGCATGAAGTATCTGTTTTGATTGTGCTCTGCTGAATGACTTGTTCAGCTCTCTGGGCCACAGTTCATATCAGAGTGCTCCACTAATTACAACAGAGCCAACAAAGCAGAATAGCGTGGAGTGGACAAACAGGCCCTAAGAGTGAAACCCGCCTCAGGGCAGGAGATGTGGTTGCCCTCAGCTGCCCGGAAGGGCTCAGCTCCCTAATACAGCCATTCTCTTCCAGCAGTGCTCCTGCCAATAATTTGAACTTGGCTCTTAGGGCAGGGGGAAGGAACGTGCCGCGTCAAAGCAGCGCTGGGTGGGGTTTGGAAACAAGCCTTAGAGTTTCATCAGCTGCAGGCTTCCCCTCCCTGTGCATGGGGAGAAAGCCTTTCAGGCAGCAGATAATGATGCAAAGTGCAATGTATTTGCATGAGCTGTTTCCCCTTCATTTCTGAACTATGCCATCCTACTTGTAGCTGTTGAGCTGCTCTCCTTCCAGTAGCCAGCCTGTGTAGGGAAGCTGCTAGGTTGCTGTCAGTGGAGGGGTCTAATACTTCACAACATAGTTATAAGATTTCAGGAAGCTCTAGAAGCTCATTCTGGTGGCTCTGCTGGAAATAAGCAGAGGAAGGAATTATGGAGTCACTCCTCCTAATGACAGTCCTCACATTGCAAAGTGAACAGTTTCCCAAGGTCATCATATAAAGAGAAGCAGCAACCAGTCTGGCAGGGTTGCCTCACACTCCTGTGACAGCAGCACGTTTCATTTCCCAAGTGTCTGTCAGGACCAGACTCAGCAGATGCCACTACCTGACACCAAAAAACCCCAAGTTGAGGATAGACAAATCCTTTCCATGTCACAAGTCACCTCCATAGGGAAACCTTTTTGCCTCTGCTTGTCCCAAGGGAACAACCTGTTCTCACGGAGAGAAGGCAGTCACAAACCCCTCAATAAGGTCAAAGCTATTTTAAAAACAAACCACTCATTAGATGTGTGCCCCAGAAAACATCCCTTTAATTAGGCTCAGGGGGAATTTGTGGCTGTGAGGAAACAGTCACCACAGCCTGTTCCGCCCACAACAGCCCAAAGTGCTGTGCTCAGGGTGACATGGCTGCCTGTCACCTCAGGCTGCACACCCAGGCTTGCTCAGATAAGCTGGGAGAGCTTTACAGTTGTAAACAGCAGCGTGCGTGCATTCCTTCCACACCACAGGATGGTATTTATAGGGCTGAGTGCAGGAAACTAAGGAAGGGTTCTAAAGGGCAGCGATCTCCAACTGCGACGCAGCTCCAAGGGCAGCAGGGCAAGAAACCATCTCCACCCTTGTTAATTGTACAACTCAGCCAGCAAGCTCAATAAAACATCTTTATTCTGTACATTTATATATAGATGCTTGGGGAACAGGGACAACCCCCAGCATTAGAAAAATTCGAGACAACAAAACAGCAATTACAAAGAGCATGGCACCAAGAACAGTCATGCCACAGATGGCAGGGATGAGGTGAGACCAGCGATCAGCTATTTCAGAGAAAGTCACAGCACTTCATGCCTGCTTTGGGGCAGAAAAACACCAGGGCTGCTGCAAACACCTGCAGTACCCCCCCCCGGCAGCTTTCTTTGTGACCCACTAGCACCAAAGGGAAGAGCCTGCTGGCTCCTTCTTACAAGTATGGGTGAAAGACCATGTCACCGTAATACTCAGACCACTGCCAGGATGGGAAGAAAGAGTGATCCCATTTGAGAAGTGACCCTGAGCCAGCAGCCTCTGTCTCACTGCTGAGACAATGGAGAAACAGCAAATTTTTGGCTGGGCCAGTCCTCCCTCCAAGGGACAGGTCACTCCTGAGCTGCCTCTGAATCCCTTCACTGATATCACCATTCTACCAGCTTCCCCGCGCCTTGGCAGGTTTTTCGCAGGGTGCAGCCACCTCCCCACCTGCTAAAGCCCAGCCCAGTGGAGAGCGACGCTTTGTGACATCCACCGCTCAGCACGGGCTGCTCAGCCCTGCAGGCACTGCCTGTGCCAGCAGCCCAGAAACAGAACTTGCTCTCAGGATGGTAGGAGGGCACTTTGGATGTCCAAGTGCTATCACAGGCCCTTGCCCTTCTCTTCAGTCAGGGTTAGCAAGCCATGATGCCATGCAACAGGGCTGTCTGAAGACCTGTTGCTCACATCTGACACATCTGGTCTAACACTCAACAAACCAAAAGCCTATGTACAGCTATACAGCCCCTGCTGCACCCTCCAGGCTATGAGTGGCCTGGAGCAACAGTCACACATGGGAGCTGCACAACAGCAAGTGGGAGACAAACGTGCTCCACTCTTTGTACACAAAGTCCTTGCTGGCAACACCAGCTTTCCTCTGACAACAAACCCCAGTGGCAAGGGAAAGAAGTCTTTCTTGAGAAGAAACAGAAATAAAATCACGCCACTGTCAAATTACATCTAAACAATAGAAGTCACCTGGCTCTGTGTTAGTAACACAGCCTGTCCTCCTCACACATTAAGGCAAGCATGTGAGGAGCAAGCTGGGCCGGGCCCTGGAATAGCCACACCAGGCAGCCCACTGCAAACCACTGCTGCTGACATGCAGGTGACACCTGCAGCTGAACATCCATGGGAACAACCTGCATATGCCAGCACAAGCCCAGGCCCGGCTCTGCTCCACAGAATGGCCTCCTGCCCAGTTGCTGCAAGGAACAGATGGAAGTGCAAACTCTGCCTTCACGCAGTTATGTTGGGAGGCTGTGCCACTTGGAGCAGCCACAGCTCCCCAGAGTCAGAAAGCAGGATGCTGAAGGAGTGCACACATGTGAGTGGGGAACAGGACACTTGTCCAACAGTAAGACACTCAGATTGGAGTAATGCAAAACCAACACACAAGTGGACACACAGCAGATTAAAGCCAGCCAAGATTAAAACAGTTAGAAAGTGACCTGGATGTCTTTTGAGAGGTTCAACCAAACCCCTGCTGTGGGTAGCAGGGCCTCTTCCATCCCCTGCCCAGAGGGGTGTGCTGCAGGATGACTCGAGAGGACTGTTATCAACCTAGTGCTCAGAGAGCAGAAACGTGACCAGATCTTGTGTCAGAGATGGAAAAACATCCCTTCACTGCTGGTCTTCAAGGGTTCTGCTCCTCCCAACCAATAATTTTCAAACAATAAACAAAGCCAGAACTCGCCTGCCCAGGTCTGCAAGTGCCTCTGATCTATTCTGAATAAGGGCAGCATAATGAAAGCTGCAGGCAACGTGGAGAACATGCTTAACTTGCCCCATGTACGGCACTCAATGCAAGAAACTCTCCCAGGCTCCATCTCACAGTGCGGAGGAGGGACACCCACATGAGAACAGGACAGCAGCAGCTCCAGGCATCCCTCACAGGGCCACAGAGGCTTCCATCCTTCTCCCCAGTTGCTGGTGAGTGGAGATCTGTCTGACCTAGTGGTAGTCAGAAGCTCAGCTGTCCAGGCCCCAGGGACTCCTCCAGCCCATTTTCTTTGGTGGTGATAGCTTGGAGGTCAGTGACATGCCCAATGCCTTTGGTGACTCCTTCACGGAAAAGCAGCTTGGCTCCAACCTTCAAGTATTCAGGATGCTTGATGAACCTGAAACGGACTACTGCCTTCTCTCCTGTCCGCAGCTTGTCCTGAAAAGAAAAAGGGGAGAGCTTAGACCCATCTACCATACCAACGCATGCAGGAGAGGTGCATGTGGATGCTATGAAGGTGAGATAAATGAGGAGGCTGCCTCTCTCAGACTGCATGGCCTGAGCCCTTCCCATTATTGCATGCATAAGAGGAGACAGAAAGACCCAAGCTCTGGAGAATGGAGGGTTCACCTCCCTTCACAGTTGTGCTGTAGTCCATCATGGTACCTGTTTTGTGAGGAGGGAATTCTTTAACATGTTGGGAGTAAAAGCAACTAAATGAGCAGGATAAATAGATGGAGTGTGCTTCTAGGAAGGCACATGGCTATTTGAGATACCAGTAGCCCCTAGTTTTACTAGAGGGCATGGTGGAACCCGAACAAACCCCACACACCAGAACACCTTCCTCCGTTTTTCCTCCCATGCCTACCTTTCCATGGATCTTCTCTACGATAGCCGTCTGTCGCACATTCCCCACATGCACTGTCACCTGAAACCCCTTCCGGAAAGTTGTGGCATGGAACAGCAGCACTATCTCGGCTTCAAACACTGAGCAGATGGTGGGGTTCATCTCTGGGCTCACCATGACCATGCCCTGCACCACAACAAAAACCTCAGATCAATCAGGGCCAGCCCCCATGCTTTTGAACAGCCCCCAAAACCACAAACACATCTCCATTCCGTGACTTGGGCTTGCATCCCGTTCTCAGACATGTACTCACCCTACTTCATAGCCTGGCCATTTCCTCCCCTTACAGCAAGTTTTCTGCAAACATCTCTACTTCATTCCCACCCTACCAATCTCCAGGGATGCCTCCAGCCCTGCTCACTAGACCAGTGAGGAACCTGGCAAAAGCAGGACTCACCTTGCGTAGTAGGGAGCGGTCAAAAGGCCCGAGGGCCAGTGTGGCTGCCTGCCCAGCCCGCAGCACACGGCAGGCAGAGCGGTTGCGTTGGATACTGCACACTTTCAGCCGGAGGAACTTCCCATCATCAGTGGGACCAACCACCAGGTTCTCCCCTTCTCGGCAGATCCCGCTGCCCAGGGCAGAAGAGAGGGACAGAGTTTATCAGGAGACAAGGAAGAAATTTCACTCTGTGAGCTTAACCTGCACAATCTCCCCAGAGTCAAGGAGGTGAGTGTCCTTGGACTCTTACCTGGGACCAACTAACAGGGATGCAAAGTTGGCAGGCACAGGGATTTCCTACAGCAGGACCAAAAGCCACATTATCACTCCTAAGAATACCAGGTATCCCTCAGACAGGGGCCCTTCTGTTCCCAGTACTCTGCTGCAGTGCACTTTTTCTGTTGGAGGGGCTGCAGTTGACGCTTGTTCTACATGGATGTGCTGGTAGACAAACTGCTCTGATCATTCCCCAACACTGAGGGACAGCTGCCTTCTCATGGGGTAACATGCAGTTAACCTCTGCTGGGATCAGATGATGTGCTCTCTACATTTCGTCTCCATGCTTGAGGAAGGAGGAAAGCGATGCTCTGGGATCATGGCTAACCTCTGACAACTCTGGGTCCCAGCATGCCCTCCTTTGGCATGTTCCTAACCCAGCAACTTCAGAGCAGACTCTGCTTGCCACCACGTGACCAATGGTCTGCTCATGGCACCTCCCATCACCCTGTAGGGCTTTACCCTCACTTGGCTCAGTGATCTAGCAGCAGTCAGAACTGAGCCTCATGCTGCCTCCATCTGCAGCAGGTGACTCTAACTTTGTGGAAACCGCAGTAGCCATTCACACCCATACTTGTCTGCCTAGCCTCACTTACCTCGATAGAGTTCCTCCCACAACAGTTCCCACTTCTGGCACAGTGTAAATTTCATCAACCTGCAGCAAGGCAACAAGAATAAGCTGCTCAGACAGCTGTGAAATAGCACTCCAGAATGAGGACATTGTGCCCACCCCTTGTATGGAGGGAGGTAAGCTCTCTGCTGGTCATCAGACACCACCTCAGAGCTTTCATCAGCTCCCACTACCTTCCCATTAGAGGAACTTCTGCTTTTTAAATGGCAGAGAAACAATCTTATCCCTGAGAAGGGCATCCCAGTGCAGCCTAACAGCTGGGGTTTTTTTTGAGGAATGAGTCTTCTCTTTTATGTCTCCAGATGATCCAGGAGTTCACCACATCCCTCCCCAGGGTGTCCAGTGCCCCCGATGTTTGTCAAATGTCACAGCAATGAATGTAGTACCAGAACTGGAAAGAAACTACCCTCACACACCTGAAACTCTGTGAGTTGCTGCATTAGTTCTTCCTGCTCTTTACTGTTGGTCAGTGGGGGAAGAATGTTGAGGAAGACTTTTAAGAGATCCAGGTTCTCCCCAGAAACACTGGACAGTGTGAAGATTGGGGTGATGCTGTTAGAAAACAAACAGACAGGAATAAACAGAAGGCCCAGAGTGCAGCTGCAGAAGGTGGCTGGGATTCTGAATCTACTGAGTCCAGCAAGAGGACAGAGACTACAGCAGTAAATGGCCATAGCAGGAGGGCACATTGGCTAGGTACACCTCTGCAGTAACCTCCGCCTCAAAGGTTGGTTGAGGCACTGATCCCCTGACAACCCACACTTCTGTCATGGAGAAGTAACCCCAGTGCAGCCTCAGGCACCTTTTGCTCACAGAGCCCTGAAAAGGCCTGGGAGAGGAAAATGTCTTCTTGGAGAATGCAAAGGCAGGAAGCTTGATGAGAAGCCACGATGTCCAAGGTGCGGTTGCCTCCCCCGTAGTCACCCTTTCCCAGCTCCGAACAGCAGCCCAGTCTGAATTGCCTGCTCCCAGAAGAAGAAATAAATTGTCCCTTACTTGGGAGACTGTGCAAACTGCTGTGCTGCTGTAACAGCATCATCATCTGAGTTCACAAGCAGGGGGAGCTTGTTGCAGCCTGGCTGCTTCAGGATTCGTTCCAGCTGCTTCACTGTCCGTTCCACGGTGGCTTTTGAACACAAGTCAACTTTGCTGATGACGATGAAGAAAGGGACCTTGAGTGCCATGGCCAAGCCTAAGTGCTCTCGTGTTGTGCCTGCTGCAGAAGACAAGTGAGAGTGTAGGTGCAGTAGCAGTCATCGCTGTTTCTTGTTTAATGTGACAGCTATGTCACCTGGCTCTCCCACAGGCCTACTGTACAGATTTCACCCTAACTACTTAATTCATCAGGCAATAAAAAAGCAAAATTATTCTCTTAAACAAAACTAAATATCATCCCAGAAAAACAAAATCCACCAAGAATTTTTGTGACTGATCTGTTTGCTTCAGAAGGATGCAGTAGTTTTCATTCCTGGGCTAGAATTTGCCAGAAAACAAACACAAAAATGTCAGTGAAATATGGGAGAGAACTCCAGATGCCTTTTTACAAGGCTTCAGGATTCAGTACCTCTAAGAATATGTCAAAGGTTTTGGGTTTGTTTGTTTTGGTTTTTTTTCTTTTTTTCCCCTGACAAGCACAGCCTCAAATTACAAACAAAGCCTCTCTGTCCAGGGTACAGTTTAATGTGGGCTATGGCTAGCAAGAGGATCCCAGCTCTGCTCCCCTCCTAAGCACCCACAGGCACTGGATTACAAAAAATCAGCAGAGGCTTCCAGATTACCTTTTTTTTTTTTTTTGACAACCATTCCCAGCTAACAAGGACCTACTACCCCCCTTCTCCATTTCTCTTCACACTTCACTGTCAATCCATGCAGGTAGGGCAACACTCACCAATGCCAGTGTTGGCACTAACCACCAGCATAGCGAAGTCTGGGCAGTAGCTGGTGAGGCCAAAGATGGTTGTCTTCAGATATTTGTGGTGGCCAGCCAGGTCAATAAAAGTGATCATTTTGGATGAACTCTCACAGATCTCTTCTGCTGTTCGGGAGTCACTGTAATTTACCACCTGAGGAACACAAGGACTTGGTGAGAGGAACTCCAGCAAGCAAGTGAAGAAACCCCACCCATTACCTACTTTGACCTCAGAATGAGTGAGATCATTCACTATGGGTGCAAGAAACAATGTTGCAAACAAGCAACACTCAGGTTCACCAAAAGGGACACAGAGCTGTGCCCACCTCTCTTTCTTTACATCCCACTCACAGTCGTAGCAGGAGGGTAGTCCTATTCTCCTCCAGGTTTCTGAGTTCAGCAGCCCACGCTCTCACCTCTCCTTTGCTGTTGAAGCCAAGGATCTCAAAGCTGATGCTTGATGTTCTTCCTGACTGGATTTCATGGAGATGCCGGAAGAGGTTGAGGCGTGCTCTGCCCCGCCCATTGTCTAGCTCTCCTTGTGTTAGGACACCCAACAGGGTTGATTTCCCTGAGTCCACATTCCCCAGCACAGCTACTCGAAGGTCTAAGAACTACAGGAAGAAGAACAGAGAAATCATGAAACTTAACCGCTGCTGTGCTGGGTGTGCGTGAACACTACATGGCAGTGAAGATGTGGCTCAGAGAGCTTCCCTCCATGATGGACACTGTGCAGAATAATCTTGCACAGATTCTGATCTTGCTCCCAGCAAACCACTGCCTAGGAGTCGTGATACACTCTCTGGAGCTGCGATGTGACACATCAGGCTCAGGTATCACAAAAAAGGTCATTTGCCACACCAGGAACTCTAAATTCTCCCTTGTTTGCACACTGGCCTGTATCAGAGCTGTTGCTGCAGAAGTGAAATAATTTGTCTGATTCAGGCAATGTCCCCTACTGGTATCTGCCTCAATCATGATCTTGATGAAAAGCACAATCATCAAGCCTCCCTCTAGAAGCTCTTTAAAGCGTCTGCTATGGGCCAATCTATGACAAGTGCCTCTAGGGTTTGGGCTCCAATCCCAAACTGAAGCTGCTTGTATGAAGCCTCTAAGCCTCCATCAGGAGAGGATGGCCAAGTTGCAGGTCCCTACCTGCTGGTTGTCAGGCACCTTTCGGACGAGCACCTCCGTTATCTTCCTCGGAACGTCACTGTCATAATCGACCTCCCTCTCCCGCAGCACCGTAATGTCAGCCCCAACCCTGCCACAGACATGAAAGGAAGGCGTAAGACACACTTGTACTTGGCAGCTCTTGCACCTCTACAACCTCAGATAGCAAAGTGAATGGAATGAGAGTTCAGGACAGAAGAGTGGGAGCCTCAAGCTTCCAGGCAAAAGCCCTATAACTGCTTTCATCTTTCCAGAACATCATGATGAGGGAATTTCAGTCATACAAGGGCTTTTTACAATGGAGCAGCCTCAGGGGACTCCTGGGGCTGAGCCTCTCTCCTAGAGGCTGCTTACGCCTGCGAGCCCTGCAGATGAAAGGGAACACGTACTTCTCTGCCATACGGCGCAGTGTCTTGAGCGAGGCACGCATCTCCTCCTCTGAGAGGCCCACCAGCAGCCCGTTGTCCTCCACGCCAATCTGATAGACGGCCTCACCTCGGCCTTCCTGTAGTCGCCACTTCATCTGTGTCACCAGGTGCTCAAAGCGATATTGTGAGGGATTCACTAGCTTCAGCTGTTTAATGGAGGGCATGGTTATAGTTGCAGCCTGGATGCAGGGGGAATCCCATTGCCCAAGCCAGCAACTCCCTAACCCAACATGAAGTGATGCCCCCAACTCCGACCCACCTCTAGAAAACACAGCCCATGTTAGTGTCTACACAGAAGCCATAGGACGGGTGAGAAAGGGTTTCACATAGATACACGCATATATGGTAGAACAACATTCCTTCATCTTGCCAAAGGGATCTATACCCTGCCTGCTGTGGGGGTAAAAACATCACTGTGGGACCTATCTGTGACACAGGAGCCAGGTAAGTGCAAATGGCAGAACAGCCACAAGAAAGTGACAAATGATTATCAGGGACACATGTAGCTCTCTCTCAAAATAAAGAAGATTTTAGGAAAAACACAGTGGGTCTCATATCCTAAAACAGATTCCTAAAAAAAAAAAAAAAAAAAAAAAAAAAGTATTGAAATCAAACTCTTCTAGGTCATCATACTGGGTGTTCCTAGGCATAGAGATGACAACTGACAGTTCCTTAGTTACAGTGTCCACTTTTCTGTCCCATCCCTAGGCATCTTCCCCATACGCTGTCATTGCTGAAGTTACTCACTGCAAAATAACCCTCTTGGAGGAAGACCTCCTTCTGCAACCTCAGAAGGCTCACCTTGTACTCAATGTTCCCATCTTCTGCCTGGTCAGAGAATGAAACAAGACGGAAAGGTTAGATGCTGTGCCAGCATGGACTTCTATAGGCATCATCTGCCCACTCTGCGGCTCATGCTGACAGTTTCAGAGTGAGGGAAAGTGGCAGAAATATACTGTGTTAGGTCACAGCCTCTTTTGCCATTCATTCCTGTGCTCAACTGGAACTTACTTTAGGTTTGTTTCTGCTGTTTCCATCCCACATCATGAAAACCAAAGGACAAAACTAGAGGGACACAGAAGGTAATACTGTTGGGGGGGGGGGGGGATTTTTTTTTTACTGCCAGTAGAGAATAGGGCCAGTCTAACAGTCAAAGAGAGTTCCAGTTTCAAAATTGTACAAGGCAGCAGATGATTAAAAGTCTCCCCCCACCTCCCCCAATCCATGACCCACAATGCTACCCACTATCAACCTATCCAGCAACTTCCACCCACTCAATGTGCACAGAAGCAGGGGACTGGGAACAAATGTCACTGCTTCTTCTCCTGCACACTGATATTCTTCCTCACTCAATTAGTTTTTCACTGACTCCACATCTTTGCATATCTTCTCTCTGCAAGAGAGAAAGACTACAGACAAAAGGAAGCAAGTTACTGACTTCTTACTGACTTCTTCTCTAGTACAGCAAGCTAGCCACTGGCCTGGCAGTTCTGGAGAACCAGACTTTATCAGGACTGTCAACACAATGTGCTCAGAAGAACTTTCCCAGAAGGGCTGGAGCCAAACTTGGTTGTCACAAAAAGCCCGAGCTCATTCCAGTCATAACAGGCTGTAGCTTTTCAAAGAGCACATATAACGAATATTGAAACAATTTTCCCACTGATTCAGCCTAAGGACCACTGAGAAAAGGATGGAGCCTGCAGGAAGCCAAGTACTCTGGAAGATTAAACAGGACTGCCAACACTAAACACTTCCTTTTTCTTCTAACACCCATTTGCATGTCAGGAAAGCCAATAGCCATCCCCTTGCCTTCCAGCTCAGCTCCTAACTACAGCGGTGCTTATGGTGGCAAAAGGCCAAAAGAAGGAAGTTCTGAATTGTCAGCTCAGCTCTCAGCGAAGCTATGTGGTGAGAAAAGGGCACTTGTGGAGGGTTTTCCTCTCTTACCATCTACTAGTTTTCTTGCTCTAAGCAAAACATATGGACGTACTGTGCTGTCGCCTAAATACGGGGGTGGGTCTCTTTCAAGGCAGCTGTGACTAAAAAAGCAACAAGCCTAGACTTGCTGGGCCACATACTGCACGGGGTAGCCAGGGACAGGAAGCTGTGCTGAAACCACAGGGGGCTGTCCAGCCTCCAGCTGAAAGGAACAAAAAACAGCGGCTGCAGGGGACAATCCTGCCTGTGGAGAAGATCTAACGGTAGCAAAGCGCTGTTCTCCCTTCTTGCCAAGGGTCACAGCCCTGCCTTGTGGAGGAGTTGCTCCCTTCCAGTGCAGGCTTTTACAGAAAGCTCACCGACTGGGACCAAGCAATCGACTCCGGGCAATGTAATGCTCTCCACAGTGGCAGTCCTCTTAGTGCAGTGACAATGGCCTTAACACAGCCCCTTACTACCAATGTTACTTATTCCTGCTGCAAGAGGCAAGTGTCCCTCACTCGGTCAGTACGATCTGCATCTCCATGTAAAAAACGGTTGGGCAATTAGCTGGGGAGTCACCAGAATCTACTGAGCAATGTCTATGAGTTTGGCAGCTGGAAAGGGACTTGCACCCCCCCCAGTTAGGCCCTCTAGGAGAGACGTGAACAGGATGTTCGGGACTACAAGTTGATCAAAGCTTTATTTCCGAGGCTATTTAGTTCCCAGGCAGCGAAGCACTCCCGGACAGATGACAAGCAGCGAGATACTACTAATGGACAGGGTTTGGTGGTCCACGGAGTGAGCCCGCTGGCACGGGGGCACGAGCCCTGTGCGCTGCCACGTCAAACACCAGAGGAGACACCGGGGCAGGAGAGCACTTCGCTCTCCGAGCGAGGGCCGCAGGACCGCCCGCAAGCCTGCTGGACCGACCACGGCACGACCCCGCACCAACTCCGCCAGGACCCTCGGCCGAGCCCCTCCAAAGGCTGGGCTGCCTCCAGCCTGAGCCCCGACCAGACCTGCCAGGAGCCGGGGCTGCCGCAGAGCAGCCAGCCCGCGCCGCACCGAGCTGCTCGGTGGGGACCATCCCTCCGCCCCCTCCAGCTCCCGGTCCCTGACCGGCCCTGACAGGGGCGGCGCTGGCCCCCGCGGCGCCAGGCCCCGGGGCGGGGGGCGCACCCTCCGCAGCTGACGGGACGCGGCGGCCGCTGGCCCGGCCCGGGGAGCTCACCTCGGGCGGCAGGTACGGCGGGTTGTTGGCCTTGCCCCCCCGGCTCCGTCCGTTCTTCTTCTTCGCCTTCGAGCCACCGCCGCCGCCACCGGGCGCGGCTCCCCCGCGCCCGCGCAGCGCCCCGCCCGTCCCACCGCCCGTCCCACCGCCCGCCGGCCGGCAGCAGCCGCCGAACAGCTCCGACACCCGTGAGTCCATGGCGACCGGCGCGGCCCCGCCGCCCCGGTGCGGCGCCCGCTCGCCGCCCGGGGTCCAGTCCCCGCCCCGCCCCGGGCCCGCCGCCCCGGCGCTGGCGTCAACAACCGCCGCGCAGCGCCACGGGAAACAGAGTCCCTCCCACCGCCCGCCTACAGCTCCCAGCGCACCCCGCCCACTCCGAACTATAGCTCCCGGCGCGCCCCGCGGCACCCTCCGCACGCTTCCTGACGGGCTTTCCTCCGCGGGGGCGGACGGGAGTTGGAGTCTGAGGGAGGTGGCGCCGCCTGACGGCCGCGGCGATTAACACGCAGGGTGCAGTCGCTTCCCCGGCCCTCCTTTTCAGGATCTACCGGTGCCCGCGGGCAGCGCACAGAGTTTGCGGCTGGGCAGGGCCTCGGGTCCTCTGTTCCGCGTCAGCGAGCTATCAGCATCCGTTCTGACCAGCATCGGGGAGCGGAAACATTTTAGGTTTTTTGGGGTACCTCCTAACCCCAGAGGCAGCAGCCCGGTGCAGAGCTATCTGCTGGGGGTCGGGACACACACACACATGGACAAAGATCTTCCTGCTGCGCACGGGATCCCCTCACCGAATGTTTTGCCCGTCTCCGATACCACCATCAACCAGGCCTCTTTTTTTGTCTCCACCGCATCCCCCGAGTAGGGTGACGCTCAGTCAGGGTTTCTAAAACTTCAACACTCTTCGGTGCATTTAACGGGCAGACGGGGCTGCTGTCTGTACCTCGCCCGCCACCAACTCCGGGGAGCGGCCCCTCCAGCCACCCACCGGGAGCGACCGCCCTCTCCTCGCAGTGTTTTGGAAGCAGCACCCAATGGGGCTGCGGCCACGTTTGTTTCCAAACACAACAGCAGCTCCTGCTCACGGCACGCTCCCCGCCTCCCAGCTGCGGGAGGAGAGCCCGCCGCGGGCCGAAGGGAGCTCATCCAATAGGGACCGGGGACAACAGGGCCGCCAGTTAGAGGGAGTTCGGCGTCTCGGGGGCAGCCGGCGGGGCTTTTCTTTGCAGATATACTTCGGGTGAGCCCCAGCGCAACGCAGTGGTAGAGGATGGGGACGAAAACAACCGAACTGTTTTCCGGAGCCCCCTGGGCAAAGAGGCAGCTGCAGCTCACGGCGCCCGTGGGCGGGCTTGGGGCACCTGAGCTTGCAGCGGCTGCCGCGACGCCAGCCCTACCAGGCTACCCCGGCAACAGCCCCAACTACCCCCGCGCCTGCTGGGCCCAGGGCAGAAGCCAACGGTCTGGGGCGGGCCTGGCCTGCCCAAGGACCCGCCTCCAGCTGGGCGGAAACGCGGCTCCTTCCTTAACAAACATGGTGCCTAAGCCGCCGGAAGCCGTGAGATCCTGGAGCTCCGTCACTTCCATGATGCCCCGGGGCGGCGGCCATTCAAATCCCAGCCGGCCGCTTTCCGCTGGTCAGAAAATGGCGGCTCCTGGGCTTGCGGTGGCTCTTGGCCCTGCCCAGGCAGCCTCTCCCGCGTCCCCACTCCTCATAGCTGAGGATCGCGGTGGTGGGATGAGGCCTAAACGGAGTGGGTCGGCGGTGGCCTGCCCATCGGTGTCGGTGGTGTTCCCGGGCGCCGTGAGCCGGGACTGCTGCTGCCGCTTCGCCTGTGAGCTTCTCAAGCACGTCCTGTACCAGCGGCATCAGCTCCCGCTGCCTTACGAGCAGTTCGCGTACTTCTGCCGGCGGGCAGCTCAGGTGAGGGGGCTGTGGCGGCGCAGGTTGGGGGCGGCTGCGGGGCCTCTCGGCTCAGGGGTGTCCGTGCCGCAGTAGCTGCGGCGTTTGACTTTTTCACAGAACGGTTTGGTTTAGAAGGGACTTCTAAAGGCCATCCAGCCCAACGCCCCGTCAGGGAGCAGGGACAGCGGGTTGCTCAGAGCCCCATCTGGCTGCACTGGGAATGTTTCTAGTGATGGGGCACCAACCACCTCTCTAGACAACCTAGGCCAGGTTCTCACCACATTCACTATGTGTTGTCCTTAGGTCTAGTGTAAACCTATCCTCTTTTAGTGTAAACCTATTATCCCTTATGCTGTCATAACAGGCCCTGCTAAAATGTCAGTCCTCATCTTTCCTGCAGGCTCCCTTTAAGTGCTGAAAGGCCACGGTAAGGTCTCCCCAGAGCCTTATCTTCTCCCGGCTGAGCACCCCCAACTCTCTCAGCCTGGCTTCAAAGAGGATATGTACCAGCACCCTGGTCACTTTTGTGGCTCTCCTCGGGACCTTTTCCAACAGGTCCATGTCCTTCCTGTGCCAAGGGCTCTAGAGCCGGATGCAGTAATCCGAGTGGGGCCTCACTAGAGCACAGTACTGCACAGGACCTTGCACTTGGCCTTGTTGAACTCATGAGGTTCACATGTACCTGCCCCTCAAGCTTGTTCAAGTCCTTCTGGATGGCATCCTGTCCCTCAGGTGTGTCAACTGCACCACTCAGCTTGGTGTTGTCTGCAGACTTGCTGAGGGTGTGCTTGATCCTATTGTCTATGTCACTTATAAAGATACTAAACAGCACTGGTATGACTTGTCACTGATCTCCAACGGACTTTGAGCCGTTGACCCTTCGGAGGTCAGACTGAACAGCGAGACAGCAGTGCCGGCAACGGTAAACCCTTTGCCAAAGCACTATGTTTTTTCTTCCTTTTTGGAGGGTTTTTTGAGGTAGAAGGGGGGTGATCCGGGGAAGGAAGGAGAAACCTGACAGCATCCAGCATCCCTCGCAGGAGAGGCTGAGAGGGTGACGTGGCTGGGGGTGTTCCTGGAGAAACCGTGGGAGATTTAAATGCAGTGAAACCGGAAGCGGTGCTCAGACTGTGAACAGCGAGACTGTGGCATTGTGCTTGTTGGTGCGTGATCAGCAGGGTGTGCGGGTGGGTGGTGCACGAGGAGTCCGTGCGGAGTGCAGCAGCCACAGGCAGTCAGTTTGCAGAGAGGTTGGAGATGGTGTCCACTTGGGCAAAAGTGGTAACCTGTCCTAAAAAGGATGCAGCAACCCAACCCAGACAACGCTGCCATGGAGGCATGTGGCTGTCCAGGTCCTTGGCTGCAGGGAATGCCACAGCCTCTCTCCAGTACTGGATGACAGCAGTAACAGCAGGTATGCAAGGTGTGACCAAGTGGATGACCTGTTTTGCATGGTGACTGAGCTACAGGATGACATTGAGAGGTTAAGTAGTATCAGAGAATCTGAGGAGCAGATAGATTGGTGGAGTCATACTCTACCATCCCTGAGGCAGGTACACCAGGAGAC
>JANIJG010001707.1:21289-31372 GCA_024611175.1 Megaceryle torquata | reverse complement strand
AACAATGAATAAAATACACAGACAAAAGAACCCAACCAAACAAAAAAAAACCCCAAACAAAAAAGCAAATGAACAAAAAAACCTCCCACAAAACAAAAGCAACACCTTTGTAGAAAACGGAATTAAGTATTCTTTATAAAAAGTGTCCCAAGCTTACTTGGGCTTTTTTTTTTTTTAAACTACAATTTAGTCTTCATGACTGAATAAGCAACAATGTAATTTAAAGTGTTCAGGGAAGATAGAATTGGATGATTACTGTGATTATGAAGGGAATATATGCTGGGGGAATTTCTAAGTCCTCCCTGAATTGCTTCATCACAGTGTTCAACATTTTCTTCATCTATTTTGTGCATGTCTTTGGTTCATAATAAGCACAGTTTTGTTAACTCTTAAACACTTTGAATTCTGCTGCTCTGTGACAGTGAGAAAACCTATTAACAGACTTCCTGCTAGCAGAAACTAGCTGTATTCATAGGGATAATCAATGAGCATATTCCCTGTGAGAAAAGCTTCTCATTTAACTTTCAAATAGATGGCATGTAAATTGATGGGTTTATTTGGCATAAATTTGGAGAGTATTTCTCACGTTGTCCAAAATTTACATGATGTTCCCAGAATATATTTTCAGGAAAGCTTTTTGAAATTTGAAAGCTTTTTTTTTTTTTTTTTCCTGAAAAACATTGTGCTGAATTATTTCTTTACCATTGAGTACGTCAGTGATGTAAATTGCCTTAAATTTGCACAGCATTTAAGACCATGTTGGAGCACTTAATGCACTACAACTATTCTACTGAAGTGCTAGATCAATACAGCTGATTAGGTAGATCACGGTAATGGAAAATTCAGGTTATAAAAAGACCCCACAAAATCTAGCCTTTTGTTGAGGCAGCTTCTATGTGCTGAGCATGTCTATGCATTGGAATTTCTTGAATTAATAGAAGAATGAATAGCCTAAAAAAACCCTAAATGAAACACAGGCAAGTTTACTTTATGTAAGCATAAAGTGCTTCTGAATAACCTCAGGTGTGTGGAAGAGTAAAAAATTAAGATCTGTAAATTTCCCTGCTTGCCAAATAGGTAGTGTGCTTCCACATTAACAGGAAAAGTGTATGACCTGCTCTCTAAAGAAATGTAGTTCTACAAGCTAAATATATTCAAACTCAACATAAGGTACTAATCAGATTTTGATCTCTGTTGCACTGACAAAGTCAGCTTCTGCTAAATTACAGCAATTGAGATCTATGCCAAGGACTGCATAAAGATTCAAGGATGCAATGCCTGCAAGGATGCAATGCGTGAAAGTAACAAGTGCTGAAAGGTCAGCGATGCTGATGTTTTTCTGCATTCCAGCAACCTTGAGTACACAAAAGCTCCTGATAAATCCCAAATAAAGCTATGCCTTTCTGGCAACTTCTTTAGCTTTTGATTTTTCATAAATGTTATTGACCAGGGGATAAATGATGACTCAATAGAATACTTGTAAGTTACCTTCAGAAATTTTGCATTATTAAACATTTATTTTATTTTAGATAACTAAAATTGAGGAAACAAGATATTTTCATACCTATAACCTATACAAGGATATATTTTATCTTTGTGAATCTGAAATATGGTCAAAATTTTATCTGGGTGTTTCTGCTTTAAGTGAATTAATTTCAGAGAATTTATAAAATATACATTAAGTATAAAAAGTTATTTCTGGCATTGCTTTTCTGGTGTTATTGAGACCCATGTTCATTGAGACAATGGACTGTCTATTTGGGGGCTGCTTAAGATCCCCACTGGCATATTGCACAGTACAGCATCATGTAATTTTCTGCAATTGCAGCAGAAGAGAGAATTTGGTTTCAGAAGGATCCCACATAACCCATCTTTGACTGTGACTGTACTGTTTCCAGGAGTGAGACTAGGTAATTATACATCTCTATACCTCACTGAAGTGCATTGCATGTTATTTATTTAATAGGGATATAATCTCAGAAGATAACAACCATTTAAAAATGTAATGTGTTTCTTATTTCTGAACTCTGGATTCTCTTTATTGAGATCTTTTCTGTGTACATCTAAGGTGCTTGAACTGCCTTTGTGACAGAAGCTACATGAATGAATCCAACCTATGCAGAATGACACCCAAAGGGATCAGTAGATTGCTGGTCTGCTTTTTTATTCCAGAAAGATTTATACTTCATAATTGAGAATCTCCACAACGAATGTACCACAAGGCTGTGATACATTCAGAAGTAGTGAAGACTGAAAGGAGGGCATCAGAAGAAAGTAATTGGTGCTGGTGACCTGATGCTCATACTACACACATTTCAGGTTTTTTAATTTTATTTTGTAATGACCATAGTCCAGTCCAACATGGTGTATGTCCATGTGCAGTTGGAAATTAGTTAGGTAGGTACATTTTTTTCATGGATTAAATTACTTCCCATCAAAATCCCAACTAAAGCAGTTCAAAATAAATCAAGCACTTAATCAATCTCTATCCCCAGTTTATCTTCCAAGAATATTGGCCCTCCCAGCTATTCTTTCAAGTTCTTGTACTTGCCACCAGGCAGGGACACAACCACTTTTTTTCCTTTCTTTTTCTATGAGATTATCTTCCAGGATTTTTCAGAATGAGCTCTGTCTTCTTCTCCCACACAACTGATAAACACTCTGCTGTGTGTAGATGGAGTTCCTTAACGCAGAGTTTCTGATTGTCCTTATTCATGTAGTTTTTAAAGTGAACCTGATCCAGAAGGTGTATGCCCTTGCATGTCAGAAGACCATGAAAATTCTATGAGTTTTTTGTGGTCTTGTTACCATGGAAAGTAAATGCATGCACATGACCATGGTTTCTTATCTGGAAAATTCATATACCTTCCCTAAGCAATCTGATGTCATGTATCCATCTCACAGTCTAGACACACCTAAGGTGTAAAACCTCACTGTTAAAAGAATCTTGTCTTTAAAGATGTCAAAATCAAAACTCTGAGGTGACTGAAATCCAGAATAGCATTGTGTAGCTTGACACTGCGGCAAGTTTCACTGCACACATCTCTATTTCAGAGTACCATAAAATAACTTGAAAATTAGTTTATTATATTGCAGGAGGAAGCCATATCTCCAGTGTTTCCACCTGCAATAGGAATAATAGGCAATTAATATTTTATAAAATCTGTGTGCATGTAAAACAGCAATTACTGTATCTGTAATAACTGGTTTATAAATATGTATGTCTTAGAAGTTTCAAAATAGCTGTATACATGAAAGACTTGATCAAGATATATTAGGATAGGAATGAAATGGGATATGAGGCCTTTGAAAACTGAATTTCATTGCATTTTCATAGGAAATATTCATTCAACCTATATATATATATACCTAAAGTAGGATAATAGAATTTTTAATGATCCATGTTGTCTGGAAAAGACTTGGGAATTTACTATGAAACTTAATATTCAGTAAGTTAGAGGTTTTTAACATAAATTAATCAGAACATTTGGACATATATGAAAAATAGTGAAGTGATCATTCTGTCCTTTTTTTTTTTTTTTTTCATGTTATGCTGACAGATGCTAATTACTCCTGCCTGGTACTTCTTAGATCCAGTGGCACTCATTAAAATTGCAGCATTATGAAAGAGAAGAAATATTTCATAACTCCCTCCTCAAGATCTACAGAAGACAGTAACTACATACTGTTATGTAGGGAACAGATAATGAAGCTACCATTTTGGTTGTGCTCATAAGTAATTCTTACATTGTTATCAGTGGGTCCCTTCCCAGGAAAAAATTAACCATAGGTAAATTCTTATTTTCTGCTAAGCAGAAATGTCACACATCCTAGCACACAACAAATCTCAAACTGGAGAATGTGCTGGAGTTCTACCCTGCACCTGTGAGATGTCCACCATCTAAAAATCATTCATGCCATCAACTTGCATGGTTCTACCTAAATGTTCTCACTGTTACTACTGTACCATATCTTTCAATTCACACTGAAACCATTCATTTGTACTGCTCTTTCATTAACATTTAAGGCATTAAAGTGTATCACAAATTTCTCTGAGTAAGGATGTGACCATCTACTATGCAGTCTGCATCATACTGGGATCCCCTACAAGTTTGTCTCTGTGTTGTGATAGAGAAGGGGAAAGGAGTTATGGAAACATTGTCTGTCAGCAATAAGGGATGATGAGATGGTTGTTGGCTTATTTCCTGGGCTTTGGATCTGAGTATCTTGGTATTATCTGGTGGAACTGCCTGGAGGAAAATCTAACAGAAAAATAAGCAATCTTCCAAAGTTGTCTAGATTGATTCTGAATTTAAATAATGGGATTGCAGTATTAGTTGCTCAGGAGGCATAGCCTTGAGGATAATTTCAGGTTTGGACCTAATTATTGTGCACACAGCATAAGCAGCAGTTTAAGCACAATTTCTTTGGCCACAAACTGACATTTGGAAATCAGTTAGGAGTTTTATGTCTTTACCTTAATTTCATAAGCACTTAAAGATTTGCAGTTGTTCTGAGTAGTTTTGCAGAATGAGGTTCTCCTAGAGCCATCTGAAATCCTTGGACTTTTAATTTTCTTTTTGCATTGACCATAGGCTAAATTTGCCTATGTCTATACTAAGCTGAATTTGCCTTTCATTTCACAAGGAAGGTCAGGATCACTGTGCTTTCCCTGGTTTTATTCCTAAATTAAGGTGGACCATACCTTAGAGGTGTCCTTGGACTCGGGAAGTGACAATACCTGCTGAGTCCCATTGTACAGAAATATCCACAACCATCACCAGCTGTAACCTACAGAAACAAGGGGGTATGGCCTTGAGCCTGGCTGCTTCTTACTGAAGATATGACTGTTGTCTTTTCTCTGCATGAGTGTGTGACTTGATGTGAAGATAGCAAAAGCTCCATTCCTTTCTGACTCATCTGCTGGATGTTCATTCTCATGTCAACACTTCAACAGTTAACATTTATTTCTCTGTATTTGTATGCATCAAGGACTTTTCATCTCCTTTATGGCTATCCGGAGGCAGTTGGGGTAATGTCCTTAGAAAGAGTAACTTCACATAAATACAGTCTAGGACCAACAACATTTAACCCACCATGTTGTGACATGTCAGGTATGTTTGATCCCCCAAATATGGTTGAATATAAGAGGCTGCAGCACCACCTTAACCAGCAAAGACATCAGGAAGAAAATAATATCACATTTAATTTGCCATGTTAAAGTGAAATATGATTTTATTTTACAAAAGGCTTTACTGGGGCTTTATCTGAGACCACCAAATAAAAGAAAACACTGGTATTGGGTTAAGGATTAGAATCATATGATTGCTAATGAAAAATACATACTGAGCTAACAAGCATGTGCAAATTAGGTTCTTTTTTTCCCTCCTTCTTAACACAGACTATAATATTCTATTTCACTAAGTGATCCTATCAGAATATTAAATTTTTCCATTAGCAGGATTAGATTAGGTCTTAATATTAAACCATGTACGTCAGTCCTATTAAACAAGATACATTCCCTAGCCCTGCTACCATCCTGGTATTATTTCAGCTAAATACCTTTTTCTTACATTCAAGCAGGGATTTGAGCAGGACACAGATCTGAATATTAGGAGCTGTCCTCAGTAACTGTTCGTAATGAAGAGCAACAACTGGGAGGCAAATCCCTGCAGTCAAATAGGCTTAAACAAAAATAACATTTTTATTTTTTATGGAGCAAATTACATGAAATGCCAAGCATATGGATTTAATGAATATGACTTTCTAAAACCATAAACAAGATTGGGGTTATACTTTTTTTTTTTTTTTTAAAGCACAGCGGAAGCGAATTAAATTTACTCTGAGATGCACTTCTCATAACTATCATCTGTATTGTAAACATCTTACCCATAATCAGAAATTTGATGTTACAGACAACAAAGCCTACTGAGGTGTTAAGCTGAAAGATAGGTGGAAAGCAGGGTGAGCTGCTTCTGTGAAAAACATATGGGTTTTTTCCCAATTGAAAAGGCTTAAATGAGAGTCAGTTAGTGGATGACTGGTAAATGATGCCTAATGTTCAATTAGGAAACTGTCTTACTAGAGCCATGATGACTCTGCAACCCAGGGGTGGATACTCCATTTTGCAGATATCTCAGACAGTAGATGTTTATTCTTTATATAGCTAGAAAATATTTAGGCATACATTAGTGTGAATGGCCTATCAAGAATCCTTCGCTTATACAACCCTCAATAAAACACCTATTAATGAGTTAGAAACATAGTGGGGCAATTCATTAAAATGTTTGAAGGGAAGCTTTAGAGGTGCGCTGGACCAAACTAGTAACACAGCATATTAATGTTAGCAACTGCTAACCTCACAAAACAAGTGCAAGTTCCTGGCTATTAACAAGGCATGTGGGTAAAAGTAATGTCATGGGATGGTCTGCAATGCTCTGCAAGCAAAATGGCTGTTTTTGTCTAAGTTGTGTTTCATGCAGAGCATTGCTCTGTAATTTCTGTTTCTGAGGAAGTTCAGGCCCTGAAACTTGGAAGACGATTAATAAGAGTGGTGATACAGGGCTGTGAACAGGTCAGGAGTTGGTTTAACAGAAACTAAACCACGAAAATGGAACAAGAATTGTGGTCCGATACCTTAATGCACAACATAAGAAGTCCAAAGCATATTACAGCGCATATGAGCCAAATAATGGCTACAAGTCCCATTGTTGCCATATCTGACTCTTATTGCCATACCTACTTCATGTAACCAAAATGAAACATCTCAGAAGGAGAACATCATGGCTACAGCATCAGCCAGTGTGGTAAGCAGCAATGAAATGCTCATTATCCAGGCAGTGTGCTGATATCAGCAGAGAATTGAACATTTCTATCCACAATATGTGTAATGGTATGAAATGATTATGTAATGATAACCACAGAAAAAGATATTTTGTTTGTGAAGGTATCAGTAAACATGGAGTAAAAGTTGTGTATATTGTCATTCTGCTTTTGATAAAGACCTAAAGGTCTCCAGGCCTTTTCAAGGGGGAGACAACAATAAGACAGTGTTACTGTTTAGCCTGTGTCACTGCATCCAGTCATAAACTTAAATAAGTATATCTTCCCATCTGGGGCACTATCCCAGCATTTTAAGATAGTTGCTGTATGTTAAAGTTGAACTTGGGATGTCTGTGCTATTGTGTGTCTACCCAAGCACATGCACCCTGTCTTGGGGAGTGAGGCAAACATTTTGAGGCAGCCACAGGATGCGTATTGCCTCTCTTCTCCCTCCAAATGATGACTAGATATTGTTTTGTGACTAGGATGGTCAAAGAACATTATTATCACTGTAACACACAGCTGTTGTCTCTCCACCTCAATCAGAGAACTGGAGGAATATACTGATTCACTGTAGTATGGCAAGCAATGTGAGTCCACTCCCTCTGGCACTGGTAAAGTGCTAAGTCATTTTGATAGAATTACTACCCATCTAAAGAAGTACAAGGTAATGAAACCAAGCCCAGGGTTTTTGTAAATTCCCTCCATCCTAAGCAGTTTTAAATGGAATTTCTGTCTACAACGCATTTCCAGAGAGACGCTGTTAATTTACAGGCAGCTGAGGTGCCACATGCTACAGTTTTATTAAGAAGTTCTCTATATTGAAATGCTGTCCTCTTGAAACCAACAGTGTATTTTCTGTTAACTTCAGTGAAGTTAGTATTTCACGGAGAATTTTGAGTAAGTTTGGAGCAAAAAGATAAAAAAAAATCTTTTACATATTTTTAAATCTTTTTAATTTAAAATCTCTATAGCCAAAACACATTGCTTTTCAATGTTTTGAAGGGTGACATTAAACAATATAACTGCAGAGTACTAGAATAGATCAGTTACTGAAAACACATTAATATATTAAGCCATCAGTTCAAAATTGTTTGAAATAAACATGTGTACTTGCTTAAATAAAGTCAGTTCATTTTCCTTCCTCTAGGTATGACTTATACCCTTCTCAAAACACTTTTATCTATCATAATTAAAACTCACTAAATAGTACTTCAGTTCATTATCCCCAACATCACTAATGGATCCTTTTTGCTCTCAGTGATCTGATGATTACAGATAATATTTCTCTAAAGAAAAGTCATTCGTATCAGAAGCACATCCCGAAGTAAATTTAATTTGTAACTTATGTGCTGTAAATATAAACACTGCACTAAAAAGGTTTGTCTTTGTTTATGTTTTTATGTAGACATATTCATTAAACCTGTATTTTCTACAGTTTATGGCGTTCACTCAAAATTGAAATGTCACACAGTCAGTTTAGTCTATATGACTATAGAGAGTTGCTTGCTGATTTTGCTTTTCATTATTACCCATTACCCTGATGTCTCTACTCCATCATGCTTGCAAAAAGTATATCACACTTACTGGTTACAACTTCTCACATTCTGTGCCTTTAAATGGAAGAAGATATCTTGTTCCTCCAGGAAAGATTTTATGGTGCTTTTGGGATGCAGACCCAAACAATTGGGATGCATACACTCGATTATCAAACAAGATTCAGTTTCTTTCTTTTCTTTTTCTGCTGTTGTTAAAGGTGTGTCTGACTAGCAAGACATAATTGTCTTTGTGTATAGGAGACAGTACAGTTGGATAGGGGAGAGTGTGCCTGTGTAAGTTTGGGGCTGAACTTTGCCTTTGAACTAAACGCATGCCCAGCAGGGGCATGCAATGTTAAACAGTTCCACTCTGCCTACACAGGACAGAGTGAGCCTTCGAGCACCAGGATGCTGCAGAGCCAAAAGCTTTGTCATGCCCTATATGGCAGATATAACTCTATGCAGCTCTGTAGCCTCTGTTACCCAGGAAGTGAACTGAGAGGCTCACAGAGGTTTTGTTTAGGAAGAGTAGGGTTGGCTGGAGAGCTTTAGTTGAGCTTCTTTTATATTATCTTGTTTTAAAAAGAACCCACAGCTTTTTTTTGAGGGCTAGCAGTATGCTTTCTGCTGACAACACTGCAATGACAGTGTTTTCACTCAGATTCACTGAATTGAAGGATGGCCAAATGCCAGTGGGAAACCTGCTCCGGAGTAAGCAGCTGTCATCTTTGATATGATGCCTTGAGAAAAAAATTCAAACTGGAAAAATCAAGAAAGTGGAAAAGATGAAGTCCAATAGGCACCAACTGATATGTGGGGATCCAAAATTCAGTGAACAGATATGAAAAAGGAAAAACATAGCCTAAAATCCAAAGCTGGGCAGGTGTCCAATCAGCACTGAGTAGACAGAGAGAAGAATTCTGCTTTGTCTTCTGGTAATCTGAAATAATAATAATAATCTTTGTAGCTGATACTTGGAAATCCAACACTTAAGACAGGGTTGAATGAAAGCACTTATATCTCTTCATGAACTGGTATAGACAATGGACATGAGAACTGGGAATATCTGGGTTTGTTTCTTCGACTAAAACTTCAGCTTTTTGTTTTCAGAATTTTCTGATTTTGTCTAATGGGTCTGCAATATGACTTTCATTTGCAGAGGCTTAAAGTAATGTCTTTGCTCTCAGCATTTTGAACAGTGCTTAGTAATTAGGAAGATAAATAAAAGTGTAAATCAGAAGCAACTATCAGCAGTGTTAATCATATGCCTCCTGCTTTCTTATTGATGGAGAGGTGCTACAGCTGATGTTAGAAAATAAGTGAAACAAGAGGGTGCAGATGGGATGGCTGGATTCAGGGAATGACCCATGGCACCTCCTACAGAAATAAAGAAGCTCCTGAAGTTACTCATGGCTATTTAATTCACCATGAGCTGCATGTTTGATACAGTGTCTAGGAAGGCATCAAATTTTGTAAAACATTTACCTAGTTTTCAATTCAAATTCCACATATATTATTTATAGTTTGGTGGTTGGATTCATATTCAGACAGAGGCACTGTTTGTACAGTCTGGATGAATTATGACCCCTGTTGAAGCTCACGGAAAATCTCTCACAGATGTTGGTAGGAAGCAAGGTATCACCTTACTCTTTCCCTGGTGTTCTTGAGTCACTGCACTTGCACTGCCACATTCCTGCATGTGTCTTCCGTTGCCTTTTCTTTC
>JANIJG010001706.1:10432-67506 GCA_024611175.1 Megaceryle torquata | reverse complement strand
TATGTATGTTTAGATTCCTCAGGAGGTCACAAACCTGATTTTCACATAAAATGGGAGTGACTTCATCACCTTGATTCCTGCCTTGTAGTTTTTTTTATTTGGGAGGTGTTGGGAGAGAGGTTGCTAGTGAAGACCGAGGGAAAAAAAAAAAGTCATTGAGAACTTCAGCCTTCTCTTCATCTGTTGCTGCTAGCTCCCTGTTCTTGTTCTCTGAGGGGGGGAGGGGGGGCGATATTTTCTTTCACCTTCTACAGGCAGCAGCAGGCAGAAGGGTGCCACAGCCCAGCTCTACCATGTCAGCAGATGATGTGGCTGCAGGTAAAGCTTCTTGGACAAATCTCTCATTTATTTTGCTTTTAATTGCATTATTTAATAGACTGCAAAACCCTTAATGTGGGAGTCTCAACTACTGCGTCTGTGCAACTCACTCCAGATATGTCCCTTCTACCTTACCATCCTTAATAGACTCTATAAATGGTTTCTAAATCCAGCATAAGTGGTCTATTTGCTGCCTAGTATACCATGTAATCTTTTGTAGAGGTGGTATTGATCTTATTAAACCTGCAGCCATTGAGTCCTCGGATGTGTCTCAGCACTTGTTTTCCTACAGCAAAGCAAAGCACTTCCTCTAGACCCACAGCAACACACTGGTGACAGCACCAGCTACACTGACCTGGAGACGAGGCGATCACTGCACTTCTGAGAACAATTTAATAGTAGAGCCACAGCTGTAGGGTACTTTAGTCAGAAGCAATACCCCATTTCAAAAAGAAATGTCTGAGTCATTTTAACAGTAAGGGACAGAAATTAGGGACTAATTCAGCCAGTAACAGGTACTGAATGCTGAGCCTACAAGCAGTTCTGCTTATGGCGAATGGATTTTACACAGTGAAACCAGCTCAGAGCTCTCAGCTCACTGCTCCAGGACACTCACAAGACTCATTTGCAGCCACCTTGCCAAATTTTCCTCACCTAACCACCAAAAGAGAAACTCATGTGATGACGTGCACAGTCCTCCTCAAACAACTAACCCTTCCCACAGCACCCACGCTGGCTCCAAGTGAAAGAGGAAAGGCACATGGTGCTGAGGCTGCAAGAGGCCAGGTAAAGGAAGAAGCATCAAGCCACAAAACACAAAGTTGGAGCTCTCTGAAAAGTACATATATACACACACCTATATGTGCAGAGACATGAACCTCACCTTCCTGGAGGGAAGGCAGCACCATGATGTGCTGCGAGGGTAGAAGTGAAGAGCACAGTCTAACCAGATGCTTCTCTGACAGAGCGTCGGTGCTGGGTTATGTTCCCAGGCTGCCCTGGCAGCGGCATCCAAGGAGAGGACAGATGGCAGCTCCACAGAGCAGTGTTAGGACCATGACTAGTGTCTTTCTTCTAGATGAGGTTCTCATGCTGCCAGCTTGCAGCAGTCACTGAAGGAGGTGGTGATAAGTGGCCACCGTCTGGCCCAGAGGCACTGGGGTGCCAAGCGGAGGGGAGACAGAGAGACAGCTTCCACCTCTTCAACCTTCACACTGACCCAGTTGTGTCAGCCCCGCTTGTCAGCCCATCCGTCACGATGCTGGTTCCTGCCAGAGCCTGAGGACCTTGTGAAGGTGGCTGCACATGTTGGACTATTTATCTTCTCAGGTTGTTGGGACAAGGGGTCTGACAGCCCTATTAGTTATCCCACAAAGCAGAGCCCAAGCATTCTCAGGGAGGGGGACAGGGAATAGCCCCAGGGAACAGGGGAACACCATGCGTCTCATAGCTTCCAACTCCCCAGGTCTCAGTGAATGGACCAGTCATCCATACGTGTCCTGGAAGCAGCAGGTAGAGACCTCTACCTCTCTACGCCACAGAAGAGCCAGGATGTCTTCAACAGCTCATCAAGGCATTGAAGGAACCAAGCACTGTGGCTGGGTGACTAAGAAAAACAATGTTCTCCAAGTCTTCAGGACACATGAGTGGGAAGTGTCACTTCAGCAGGATAGCAAAGGTGCCCTGCTCCCAAAGTTGCCAAACCAAGAGCTCCTCCAACTGGTACAAGAATCTCCAGGTGACACACATACACCCAGAATAACAGACTCTTAGGGTTGGAAGGGACCTCTGGAGATCACCTCATCCAACCTCCCCACTCCAGCAGGGTCACCCAGAGCAGGGGGTCCAGGATCGCATTGTCCAGGTGGGTTTGGAATCTCTCCAGAGAAGGAGACTCTGCAACTTATCTGGGCAACCTGTTGCAGGGCTCTGTCAGATCACGCATAAAAGCAGCTCCTGACCCCTTGTCTGCACTGGCTTTTGGGTTGGGATCTCCATGTGAGTGATTATGAGCCAGTTACTCATTGCTATCCAAGGCCACTCACCTGCCCTGCTAACATCTCCAGCAGAGCGGAAAACCAGCCATCACTTGTCCGGGATCCAGCCCAGCAGCTCAGGACACAGTCAGGAGCCAGAAACCAAGCAAAGGCTTCAATAAAATGGAGCGTGCCGTAGGTGGAGAGGAGGGGAGACAGCTCTTCAAGCAAGTCATTTCAATTGCCTTGGGAAAACAGGTTGTTAAAATGATGGAAATAAATGGGTTGTTTGAGCAGCCTCCGAAATGCTTTCAGAGAAAGCTTCCAGGTAAGAACGTTGATTGCAAATAGTTATTAGCTGCTCATTCATTATCAAAGAGATGTGATACATATGTTTACATATTTTGATACATTTTTATTAATCCTACTTACTGTTTAATCCCCTAAACCTGCCTAGAAAAACTGTCACCAAGCAACCCCCTAAGCACAGCCTCAACTTCTGCACCGGCAGGCGTGGGCATTGGAGGAGTCCCTCAAGCATCTGCCCGTACCAAGGAACACCCATCACCAGTGTTAGATGTGAAACAATTCCTTTGATCACAGCCTCCCAGAAAGGAGGCTCTTGCTTCAGACAGAACGTGATAGGGTCATTTCCCCACCTCCATCCAACTCATGACAGCCATCAGCCAAGAGACCACAGGTCCCTCTGATTCAGCCTTCTGTCTCCAACAGCAACCAAGCTTGATGCTAATGGAAAGAGCTGAACAGAAGGTGGAATGCGGAGGTGTTTTCCCAGGACACTTCTCCAGCTCCTAGCGGCCCAGCACTCAAAAACTCCCAAGCTGTAAATCGCTCCAGGGCTGTCTTTAGGCCATCATCAAGAGCTACCTTCCATGAAATTGCCAAATTCTTTTTTAAAGCCTCCATAACATCACAGGGACAACAAGTTTCCAGGGCTGAGTTAGTTCCCCTCCAACATGCAGCATGTAATGCTGTTTCCCTTTAATCTGCAGCCTATTTTTGGTGGGGAGCCCTGTCTTCCTGCCCTGCAGGAAACAACAAGCAACTCCCTCCTAAACACCTTCGAGTGATTTTATAGGTGTCTTTCAAGTCCTCCTCACTTCCATGTGCACCAAGCTGGTGAATCCTGATCTAGGCTATCCTCATATGGAAGCTGCAACACCATCAAGTTACATAAAGCACAGTTCTCTGCTCCGGCCAACATCATCTCCAGCAGTAATGTCAGGATGAGCACTACACTATGCTGGGACAAGGGTTCTCTAGTGCTCCTCATTGGAGCTGTTCTTCCAATGGAGAACCTGAAGGTCTGTTTCTTTTAAGCAGGGCTTGAAAGATGCATTGGCTGAGAGGATCCCTGCCCCTATACAACCACACAGCCTGTCACGGGCCATTGCTTCAAAGAGAGAGATTTCTGCCCCACTCTGAGGAGGTCTGTGATGGAGAGATGCAGAGACTGCCACCTCTTGGATGCTTGGGCAGAGGTTTCTGTCCAAAGCAGAGGAATCATGCTAGTTGGTGATCAGCTCCCTGGAGGTTTCCGGAGCCTCCAACACCCTGCTGGATGCAAAGAATCCCAACAGCCCTCCTTCCAGTAATCCTGCCCGGAGACCACAATGTTCCAGCTAGAAACTGGCCTCCAAGTCCATGAGAAGCACAGTGATGTCAGTAAGTTCTGCAAACTCCACCTGCCACAGTCAGCCCACCGACACATTTCATTTTCAAAAGGGGCAAAATACTGCTGAAAACCTCAGCGTGTCACCAAGTTGTGGATTCTTCACCATTAGCACGTTGCCTTAAGACTGCACACAGCACAGCTGGTGTTTGCAGGAGAAAAATGGGAAATATCCTTTCTCCATATATGGTTGTTAGAAAACACTTCACTGGAAGGGTAGACCCAGCAGGGTCCAAAGCAGATAGGCTCACAGGTACAAATTGGCAGGCACAGCATATCTGATGGTCTCTATTCCCTGGCAAATACCTCCTATCAGCTCAAGCACTAGAAAAAGAAAAATCAGTTGCAGCTTTCTGTATACAGCTAGGACATTGCCGTGGTGTTACAATTTTCATACCATTAGAGCAAAGACACCAGGTCACAGAAACCAGATGTATTTTGGCACCCAAAGGTGAGATTCACAGAGCTCCAGACCCTCAGCATCTGTGCAGAGTCCCCAAACAGAAGCAAACTCTTTGGCTCAAAAGCCAGTCCCAGTCACCTCATAGGCAAAATCCAACTTCACCTCCCAGACACCTCCACCAGACGTGCCAACACATCTGTCCCAGAACACCCATACCATGTTTAGTTCACTCCTAAAACAGCACCTGCAAAGCCCACTGAGAAGTACATCAAAGTGTGTCTTCTACCAGCATCCAAGTAGAGCTTTATGCTTGTGTACATAACCCAGACAGTATTTCCACCACAGAGAGAAAACAGCGGCAGGACTTTCCACGTGCACAGACCTTTATATCTCTCCTCACTGCAACTCTGCAGTCCCAGGGGCCTTAATTAACTGTCAGTGAGCTGCTCTCTATGGGAACATTTACATGTTCAACTCCTTTGGACAAGTTCAGAGGCAGGCGGCTAATCCTCTCCTAGGTCTCGATGTCATATCAATTTCCTGTTTGAAGCTGAGCTCTCTCCATCAGGGTTTTTAAACTAATGAGATGCACTGAGGCCATCAACTCTGGGAATATCAAATGCAGTGGGATTCAGTTTCACTTGATTTTCCTGTGGTTTTCCCTTTGTAATTAACACCAGACAGTATGAAACATCTCTTCATCCTACCACTAGATACAATCTCCGCTCAAGACAAACACATCAAGAAAGGTGACACTTTTACCCTATACTGCCAAAGGCTTCTAGCATTTTTTTTTCCTCTCCTCCGCAAATATAATCCAGATCCTTGACGTAATAATAGTCAAAACATTACACCTCCAAGGGCAGTGGCATAGGTCCCTCTAGGGTTTGCAGGTATAGCAGCCCTTCCTGCTTCTTACCTTCATTACACTCCAGAAATACTGACACATGAGCACAGACCAAGAGGATTTTGTAGCTCAGTCTTTCCTTCCATCATTAGGGGGCTAAAGTTCTCCAGTGTGTCTGGGCAAAGATGAAGAGGTATGAAATCATCCTGCATCCTTCCTAAAGGCAGCTTGTTAATTTTCCTTCCACAGCAAATGTCCCTTGTCCTCTTGGGCCACAACCCTCGTGGGTCACACAAACCATGTCTCAGAACTAGTTGCCAGCTCCCCAGCAGGCATATGATGCTCCTGCAAGAGCCAAGCTCTTCCACAAGTTTCTGGGGAGCAGGAGGGAAGGATTCACTTTATGATGCAGCAGAAATCCCTGCAATCTCTATGGCCAGGGAACAGCCTAGGTTGGAGAGGAAGAAAATACTGCTCTGTGTAAAAGGAAAGCAAGACAGGTGTGCTTTACTCCATGAGGGAAGCAGATTCTTCTCCACAGATAAGAAAATAACAGTCACCAACCATCTACCCCGCACAGCTTGACCCTGGATTCTCATTTCAGGAGGCACATACCAATTCAGAACAAGAGACCTGAACCCGGGGTTCTCCAGATAACCTTTCAGGGAGCAGTTTTGTTGCCACTCAAGCACAAATACTGAACGTGCCCCATTAACAGGCACTAGGCACTGCCTTAGGTAACATGTTCCAGATTAGTAGCCAAAAGCCTCTCTTTTCCAGAGACAGCTATTTTATTTATAAGACCTCAGATGTTACCCTGACTTTTCTACACGGGGTAGCAGAAGCTGGAAGGGACTTGAACAAATTACTGCAGCAAAAGCCCACTTTCCACAGAATCAAATTTATGCTTTTCCCTCCTCCACATGTAAAAACCACCATCCCACCCTTACAGTGATTCGACTTGGTACCAGCAGCACAAAGACGACATTTTCATAGATGTTCCATCTGCCTTTGCTCCAGTCCAAGCTCAGGGCCTTGGAGGACCTAGGTTCCACTAACCAGACCATTTGCCCCCTGAAGTTGCAACCAACAAGTTCTCCCATACCTGCAGCACCCAAAACATCCCTGGGAGTCCCCTCCCCAGCAATGCTCAACACTGCCATGCAAGAGCCTGCTTTAGAAACTGTCAGGCCAGCCTCATGCTGCTGTGCCAGCAGCCTGCAAGTTCCAAGTCCTAAGCAGCACCTTGGAGCAGAGTTCACAAACACTTTATTATTGCTCCATCACAGAGCACCTTACGCTGCCCAGCAGCTCCAAATGAGCCCTTCACAGCCATGACAGTCAGCACCACAGGACCACTGAGGTTTCATTAATATTCATGTCCCATTGACACTCGAGCAAGCAATGAAAGCTTGCTTTGTACAGCAGATCATTAAGTGAGGGGAAGTGAGTGACCTCTTAAGACCAGCTGCATCACTGGTGTCACCAGGAGCTGAAGGGACAGAGACAGGGTCATCACCCAGCACTTCTTTTAATAACTAACAGTTCTAAATGAGTGTGGCCTTGCCATGCCCGGTGGGAGCCCCACAAGACTGAAAGCATCTGGGAAGCAGATGCCCAAACCACAAAGCCAGGCAGGGCAGTGTGTCCTCTCAGCAGCCCTGCCCAGGAGAGAGAAAGGCTCGACAGTGGGATGCTGCCATGTGGCGGGGAAGTGAGGAAGTAACGTCTCTCCAGCAGATCAGGTGTGCAATTCTGAAATCACAGTGGTTTTGCAACCTGCTCTAGTGGAACCTGCTTTAGCAGTGGGGTTAGACAAGATCTTCAGAGGGCCCTTTCAACCCCTAACCGTCTCTGATTGTTCCAGACACAGACCAGCTCAGTGGGAACACACTCACCTCCCTCAACAAGTCAGTAGCATTTCGGAGCATCCCAGGGCTTAACCTGAAAGCAACCCAGCTCAGGGTATTTAGCAGAGAGCTCCCTCAGTCAACAGTTAAAATGCTCCACAGCAGAGACTTGGTCTTAGATTACAGTCCCTAATTGCTGCTATCAGAATAACAATTAGCATCAAGTTAGTGCATTTCCAGTGCTCTCAAGAGAGGATGGGGAAGAAAAAGGGAGTCTTGGGCCCATTTTACCTGAAGTTCACTAGGAGACTACAAAAAACCAGCTCACAGGCAAATTTCCCAGACACCCAGGTTCGCCAGCATATTCATCACCAAGAGAAAACAAAAGCTCCTCCAGCCCTCCCAGTCCACACAGCTGCCCTACCTCTACATTTCCACGGAAAGAAGCTAACAGATCAGGTCTCACTCAAAATGAGCCACCCCTTCCTGATGCAAGAAGATACCAGCATCACCTGCAGCCTATTATTTTTAGCTTCTTTATTGCAGCAGGACACCCAGCTCTTGTACAGCAGGTGTACACCACACAAGGTTAATTCATCCTCTTAACTCTTCTGTGACTCCCTCTCCAGCCCCATGTGGTACCAAGACTAAAGAGCATAACAGGCCACACACAAGCAAGGAAACTCCTGTGTCCCCAACACGCAAGGCTACACACAGAGCTGCCTCTCCCAAGGGAGTTTTCAGCATACTTCAGAAAAACTTTGCCACACTACTCCTTACAACCTCAGAGAGATCAAGAGTAGTCAGAAACTAAAGATCCAAGGAGCAATCCAAACCCCACAAGATTTATTCCTAAAAGTATTTGTCAGATCTACAAACTTGTATGAGAAAGAAGTCCTCTGCAGTTATAATTTTTCTCCGAAAAAAGAAGACTACCTAAGGAATAACACAGACCACGTTCAGTTTCAGAAAAGCAGAACATTTAAGGCCCAAGGTGAGACCTGGTGAGAGCTTTGCATACTGCTCTGCCCCTTTAAACCAACTCAAAAACTGGAAAACATCAAAACTCCCTTACAAAGCCAGATAATGAACATGCTGACCCCACAGAGGGCTGCTCCCCAAGCACTGCTGCCCAAAGTGTCCTGTAGCTAGGACTAGAGAACAGGAAGATATATATATATATATATATGGATGCCGTGTTACAGCACACAAAGTTCTGAGGTCACCCAGGAGGGCCACAGCCCCAGCACAGCCTGGGGATCCCTCTGCCCACACTCAGAAAGGCAGGAGCATCCCAGGACTAGGAACCCTGATCCGAGGAAATCTGCTGCAACTGTGTGCTGCAATCAGCCAGACTCACCCAGTGCAGCATCCCAGGCTCAGCCAGTTGCTTCCACCTGTGCAGCTCTCGAGCCAAAGCTGGAAGCATCTCACCCTGGAAGGACGAAGAGCCTGATTACCAACGCTGTCTGAACTTCTTGTCCCAGGCACCACTTGCTTGGTGTCTGCCCAGCCAGAAAAGCAAAACACCCACAACACTAGGGCAGCTGCTGTTTCTGAGGGTGTTTTAAAGCTACCTGTATTACCGTGCACCACCAAACCCACACTGACAGGACCCTGCTGCTCCCAGTCTCAGAGCCTCATGCTCATGGGGCAGCAGTAACAGGAGATAAGGGCTCCCCAGTGCTCCTCTGCCATGCTGTACAGTCCTGGGCACTGTGCCGAGCTGGGCAGAACCCCAGGCTCCCCCAGCAGCCCTGAGCCCAGCCCCAGGGTGTCCTCACAAAGGGCTGCCGGCTCACCCAGCCCCTCAGCCCTCGCGGCACCTGCCCAGAGCACACAAGGCAGAGGGTCCCACCACCCTCTGCAGGTCTGTCACCGATATCCCACCACCGCAGCCTGTCACCGACGGGCCCCAAACCCACCGTCTGCAGGTTTCAGCCCCACAGCCCACCACGAGTACTGGAAGCAGGCGGCTCCTGGCACTCGGGCCGCGCTTCACCTTTCGACCAGGGCGGTGGCGAAGGAACACGCCCAAAAGGGGAGGGGCGAGTCTAAATTAGCTTCTGGCGCAATGCACTCTGGGTAGCGCCGGCAGCTCACCCTGCTCTAGAAGGAAAAGTAAATGTGAATATATATATAGAGCCCCCGGAAAAGTGGGTAGAACGTCTGGGGGAAGCTCACTGCCGAGGCCACCCACTGGGTGCAACGTCACCCGCCGCCCCGCCTCGGGGAAGGTCTGAGAGAAGGGCCGCGCGCGGCTCTAGCAGAGTCCCGCCACCCGGTGGCGGGTGAGCCACCAGCAAGGGGGGGCGCCGTGTAACTGAACCGGGCCGGCCTGGGCAGGAGAAGCCGAGCAGGCTCTGACGGGGTCGGTTAACTCCGCTCCGCAAAGCCCCGGCGGATGCTCGTGGCCCCGCGGTGCTTTGAGACAGACTCACGGCCGGCGATCGCTGAGTCCAATGGGTGAGGTGGGGCACTGTCCTACAACCCAATTCAGACTACTCTCCCCCGGACAACTTTTATTAATAAATAATAACCCTCATAACATCCATTTTAAACATCATCCAGTTTTAACTGGATCCGTTTACACAGGCCACCCCTGTGTGCTCACCCTCTGATGCCCACCCACATAATCACCAACAAATGGTTAAAAAAAAGCAGCTGTTGGATTTCTTTGCACTCTGCTGGACTCTTCACTTTCTCTGCTCACAGTGGGTTGGGGTAGCGGCGCTGGGAGTGCAGCCTGGGCTGGTTGGGTCTTGCAGTGGCAGCAAGCTGGGAAGCAGAGAGAGGATGGTGTAAAAGGAAGGGTTGTACCCCAAAAAAATGTTGATATATACCCCTCCTACATCACTACCCCCATCACTGTCCTAGTGCAATTTACTTTTATACACACCAAACCCTTATAGCCAGGACTAGTGTCCCCCGAGGTGCTCCTGTCAAAACCCCAAAACCCAGGAGCCACCCCCCATCCCACCCCCAAAAAGCCAGAAGCTGTACCCCCCAAAGCCAGGTGCTAGCCCTGATCCTAGCCAGCAAGACTTCAGGAGAATGATCTCACCTGAGAGACCTGGACAGGGTTGAAGAGGGGAACTGATCTCACTGCTGGGGGATATCCATGGGAGTTGGTCTGGAAGAGGTGAAGAAAGATAAATTCAACAGCCAGCCCCCAAGTTTCAGGGTCATCCTGCACAGAGAGGTGTCGTCCTCAACACCCTTATCACACCCCCCTCCTCTCCTTACCAGCTCTCCTGCCTCCCCGCCATCCATGTCCCATGAGCCTTTCACTTCAATGGACACTGGAGTAACAGCAAAGGTATTTTCACCTTTCAATCCTCCTCAGGCATGCAAACAAACAAACAAGTAAAAAAAACCCAAAACACAACAGACAAAACATCCTTAAAATTCAGAGAAGAAGCTTCTAAAGAGAGGGGTGAGGGGACCTGCACAGCAATTACCGGGATTTCTGGAGGGAGGCTGAGTTGAAAGGCTTGCTCCAGCCATGGGAGAGGCATTTGGTGGGGATGGCAACGTCTGTTCCTGAAACCACATCCACCCATTTAGAGCAGAGGCTCCTTGCATGGTGAGAAGATCTCTGCCCTAGATACCACACTTTTGGGCCACTGCTCTGCACCCCTCCTGCTGGAGGGGTACACTAAGAGCTACAACCAAGCTAAGGAGGGGCTACATCAGGGCAACCAATTGCTGTCACAAAGCTAAACCACGTGGAGAGCTCAAAATTAGGCACAAGGCTGGACACCAAGCCTGGGTACAGTGTGAGGGGCCACCAGGGTCCCCCCTGTTCTTTATTTCTTTCTAGTTTTAGAAGAATATCCCAAAATCTCCTGGTCCAGGACTGTAGGTCATTCTCAATACAGAGGAAAATTCCAGGGGATGATTTTGCTCCAACATTTGCCTCCAAGCCCACTGTGGGCCTGCAGCTGGGGATGTGACACCCTGAAGACACCCAGGACTAGGACAGCTACCCATGGCTGCTGCTTCCCCCTCTTTCTGGTGCACTTCCAATTAAAGATTTTTTTCCTTCCCCTTCAGCTCCTAAAACCTGCCTGAGCAGTGCCACCAGCAGCTGCTGTTTCTTGCTCAGGCAGAGGGCAAGCAAGCTCCACAGAGTTTGTTGAGCACTTGGAGGACCTCCCAGATAAACAAGACTTCATAATTTTACAATTATTATTAATCAAGGATTCACTTTCAGGCTAAAAGGGCTCCCAGTCCCCACCCAGTCCCCACATGGAGTGGCTATGGCCATGAAGAGCTGGGCAACAGTACAGCCCAGACCCCTGCATGAGGCCAGAGGGAGAAATAGTGGGTGAAGGGGTGAGATGTGTCACCTGTCCCCATGACTGTAACCCTGAGCGTTACTTGGGGACAAGGCAGCCTTTCATCCCCTACCTGCAGTTCCTGTGTTGGGGAGTCCAGGGCTGCGTCAGATGTGGCTTTGGGAGATGTTTCCTTGGTGGGTTTTGACCGAAACCAGCCAAACCATCTAAATCCAGAGCTCTAGGAATGGAAGGTTGCCACAATTAATGGAAGTAATTGAGAAGGGAGGATGCCATGGCCACCCAGATGTCCCCTGTGCTGGCTGGGAGCAGCAACTGTTCAACAGGGACAAACAAGCTTGAGCACAAGGCCTCATATCAGCTGCGGCATGCTCACCTTATCCTCACCCAACTTCACTGTGTCTGCTGATGCCTGCTCTTCAGTGGTGTCTTCAGCTGTGCTCTCTGAGGAAGGTCGGCTGTCATCTTCCAAGGAGCCAGTGGAGCTCTCTGAGATGGTGCGAGCCCTTGCCTTTAACTCCTCCTGGCATTGGAGATCAGAGCTGACACATGGCTCCCAGAGGAGCCACCTCAAACATGATTAGAGCATCCCCAAGTCTCCTTCATACCAGGCTGAATGGATAGCATCCCTGGGGACCCCCACATCTCTTACACTGCAGGTGGGGAAGGACAGCACCCATAGTAGGGTGTGGTGGGCAACCCATGGTCCCAGAAATAGGAGACTGAAGAAGGCTGCCCTAACCTACTAGGTCCCTGGGGAGATGGCTGGAACCATGATGGGGGTTTCCTGTGCAAGTTAAGTGGGTCAAAGGATGAGCCAACAAGTCTCAGATCCCCCAAGGTCCCAAATAGTGTGGTCTCCTTGACACCTCTGACTCACCTGGTCTGCTGGGAGCACCCCTTCAGGGGACAGCAGGACACCCTGGGGCTCCCCAGTTTCTCCTGTAGAGCAGAGGGAAGGAAACAGGGTTTGGCCCAAGGAGCTCCTGCCATGTCTATGAGAGGTATTTCCAGTGCTATTACCCCACCTCAGAGCAAGGCTGCTTAGCCTTGGCCATTCTGGTCCCTGTCCATGCCAGCACCAGTAGGTTGCAAGGTTGCACCAGTGCATCTCAAAAGTCTACCTTGTGCTGCTGGACATGGAGCTGGTTTTCCCACCTGGAAGGGAAGCAGCAACACTGCCACCAACGTGCAGCTGCCCTTGGGCAAAATCTTGTGAAAATGAAGACCCACCTACCAAGGCTGGCTGGCAGTGGTGGACCTGGTTTGCATGTAGGGCACTGGGGCAAGCATGACTCCACATCTGGGCAAGGTTGAAGGGAAATGAGGTGCTAGGTGAAGGCAGCATTGGCAGGGAGTGGCATTTGAAGTGGCACATGTGCCATAGGGGATCACACTCCGCTGAGGGACACCCCATCACACTGCTACTAACTGGGGACAGGCATTCTGCCACGCCCTGTCCCAGGCTGCCCAGGGCAGTGGAGTCCCCATCCCTGGAGGGGTTTCAAAGCTGTGCAGATGTGGTGCTGAGGGACAGAGTTTATTGGTGACCTGGCACTGCTGGGTTAATGGTTGGACTCAATGATCTCAAAGGTCTCTCCCAACCAGAACAATGCTATGATTTTTGTGGAGAAACAAGGCTGGAGGACTCGCCTGTCAGTGGTACCGCCTGCAGATCAGGGTCAGCAAAAACCCCTCCCGAAGGGGTGGCTGTTCCCGAGCCAAGCATGAGGGGCTGCAGCTCTTGCCTAATGCTGAGCAGAGGTGATGCTGTGACCTGAGAAGGTGCTGGGGGCTGGAGAGAGACATCCTCATTTGATCTGGGTCCCTGCAGTGACATGGGCTGGTACCACTGGTTATACTGGTTGCCTTTACTCTGTGAAAGCTCATGGCCAGGCTCTCCATCTGAAAAAAAACAAAACAAAGAACACAATAAAACCAAAACCAAACAAACAGCTAACCCCACAGCCCAGGAGTTTACATGAGCTGTTGCACAGCATTCCCCCCTTCTCCATTATACATCGGGGGACCAGGGGTGTGAGGAGAGACCCCGGGGAACCACATGCAGGCAAGGGAGGGGGGGCAGGGTGCAGCAGTGAGGATCTTTCAGAGCCTTCAAGGAAGATGGGCTGTGAAAGACAGGAGGAGGGTAAAAAACCTCCTGGGACTGTGCCTGAGGTTGCAAACAAACTCAGAAGGGGAATGATACAGAAGCAAAGAGACCAAGTGCAAGCAGCGCGTGCCCAGCAGCTCAAAGGAGCCTGGGGCCTCCAGCCTTTTCTTCCACTCCTGCCACACACCTCAAGCAGGAAAGAAAATTCACCAGGAAGCTACAGCCTTCATTTGTTCTCTCCAGGTGCACCCATAGTTGAATTTCTTGCTTCAGGCAGATTTATTTAGGGTTGGGGTTTTTTTTGTTTGTTTGAAAAGCAGGCTGAACAAGTGGGCTTTGTTTTATTTGACAGAGGCACACGCTGTTCTGTCAGATGTTAGACATGGCATGGGCTGCACACTTCTGTTCATCCCAGGTGTGTGTCCCACCTCTTACAGCTCTGCAGCCGCCAGCCAGAAACATGCTGGGCACTGGGAAGTTTCTCTCCCATCACCATGGGACACAGCCTGACAGGACCCTGATCTCATGGCTCTGACCCTGGGGACAGACTATGGTACTTCTTGGACACATTGCCACAAAACCCTTTGCTTTGCCTCCTGGTAGCTCCTCCAGTCTGCTTAGAGTTGGCTTTGCACCCGTGACCTACTTCTGCACAGCCTGGAAATGCTTGAGATCCTCACAGAGGGAGGTTGGATGCTCAACTCCATGCTGGCCAGGAAGCTCAGCTGGGAAAAGTGAGGGAGTACAGCCCAAGCTATAAGGATGGAGAAAGAGATTGCTGTGACCATGGGGATCCCAGCTTGGCACCTTGATTCAGGCTTTGTCTTTCCAAGATGGATGAATTCAGCACCAAGCCAGCTTTCTCTGCACACAGATCCCTCAGATGGTGACTCTGGATGGCCTTCTCAATGAACAAAAGGACCAAGCCTCAAGAAAGTGAGCTCCAGAGACCATATGGAGCAGACCTGTCCATTTGGAGAAGCCATCTCATCATATCTGCAACTTTTTACTGGGGAAGGATGATCATAGCCTCAGCCCTGATAGCAGCAAAAGGTAATCAGGATTGATGATCCTTTTTACCGCCTAGGAGAGCTCTTTGAAGAGGAATTTGGCAGCAGCAGGGAAAGCTGATAGGAAGAAATGGCTTGGAGGAATTTGTCATGTTTTATCCTGCCTGCACCAGCCTTTATTCTCCACCCATCAGTGTTGGCGTTTCCAGCATAAAGCTAGATCTGAGCAGCAGTGAGGAGCAGTGGGTTGTGCTGGGGATTTTGCTAATGGGGGTGGCTTTGAAGCAACACTGATGGGTCACCAGCCCCTGACTTTTCCATGAGACATCCTGATGGGCACACTGCCCAGATAGGGAAAGCTCTCCAGCCCTTCCCTTGACAGCCACCCAGGGGAGGGCTCATATTCCTCATCTTGTTGTCTCTGGATCCTCTGTGTGGACTGTTGCTGGAAAGTGTTCCTGGGGTCACTGAGAGGCAAAGCCAAGGGATGAAAGAGGCAGCAGGGAAGGGGAAATGCTAGGGCTTCATCAACACATGTGCTGCAGCCTGGCATGCAGAGGGATGAGCTCCTTCCTGAATCTTTTGCTCTGCAAGTGTGAAATCCCCTTAGTTCAGCTCCAATTTGTGTCCTCAGAGGACTGCCTGGGAACGAGACTGTCTCCCCTGAGGCTCAGCCAGGAGGAACATGTTTCGTCCAGCCGCCCACTCCCCCTTCTCCCACAGCACCCACAGGGACTCCTGCAGTTGTGGTAATTAGGCCCAATTACTCAGACTTCATATGGAGAGCATCAGCATCAACCCCTTGGTTTGCAGCCCATCCCTGGCAGCCCCAAGCCAGAGGGATGTATCCAGGCAGGAGCAAAATTTTGAGTTCTGAGAGGATGTAAGGAGCAAGGAGCAGATGCTGAGAAACACTCCGTAGGCCAGCGAGGTGCCTCCCAGCCTGTGGCAGCACAGCTCCACATATGAAGAAATCTGTTGGAGTGACCACAACCTGCAGCTTCATTTTCTTTACCTATCATTGGTGCAGGAGCCCAGGAAAGCTCTGGCTGAGCAGGTGCCACATCCTGGTCATCTTCCACCTGTAAGGAGTCAGAGTGAAAATGTGGTGAATCAGATGGAAAAACAGATGGTAAGGGACAAATACTAAGGAAACCACAAAGCCTATGTCAAGGAAAAGCATAGTGCTTGTGAGTCTAGGGCTCACAACCCACCCCAGGCTGTAGGAGCCCAGGTTACAGGCGAGACCCATACCAGCATGGTCTCAGCTCTTTCCCAGAAAGCAAAGGGGGCTGCAACACCACTGCCCTTCTAAGAGCAGACAGGAAGGGAACTGGAGAACAGAAAAGGGCACAAAACCAAAAGCAGACATGAAACCTGAACAAAGAGCACTAATTCAAGGACCAGACTATAGTTAAGGAAACTAAAAGCACATGTCTGCAAGCTGATGCCCCACCAATGTCCTCTGCAACAGCCTCATTGCAAGAGGAGATCAACATTCACCCACCAGCCTCTGACTGCCCTCCTGGAGCCAAGACAAGGAGTGTTTTGCCCCATTGTGAAGCTCTGCAGACTTTGCTGCTCACACCCTTAGGTGCTGCAACCCCCCTGCTACTGCTGAAGCTGCAGATCCCACAGCAGAGAATACATCTCTGAGCTCACAAGACAAGAGGAAAGGCATCTGGGGAACAACCGCCTTCAAACCTCCATACTCATTCCCTTGGATTCAGGGCAGAGGAGGATGCTCCTGAAGACAAACCACAGCACTTGCTGCCCCCCAGCATTCCCACCTCCTCCTTACCTCCCACTCCTGGCAGCGGGCTTGGAGCTGTACCAACCAGTCAGGCTCCAGCATCTGGTCCTGATCCAGCATCTCCAGCAGCAGTGGGTCAGAGAGCTTCAGCCGCTCGGCTAACTGTGGAGCGAGGATGGCAACGGGGCCCATCACACATCACAGCTCCACAGGAAAGAGACCAACCCTTGCAGCAATTGCACATGGCCAGGCACACAGGCCCAGGGTAAAATAGCACCAGAGCTGCACTTAGAATATGGAGGCAAATTAACACCAGCCTCTTGTGCAAGATTTATTCCCTCTCCTGCACTGCCACAGAGAGGTGCTGGCCCATTCCATGTCCTGCAGAGAGCCTCCCAGCAGGGCTATCTCAGCCACCTCCATAGAGATGTCAAAGCACCCACATCAAAGCCATTCATCACATCAGAGAGGCAGGTAACTATTACCATCTTTTTCTTCCCCGAGGAGAAATAAGCACCTTTAATCCTAATTGACAGCTGGCCCAGGGCACCAGCAGCTTTGCAGGACATCCCACCAGGAGCCCTGGAAACAGCCCAGCTCCGAGGGCTGTGCATCAACTCCTTACCTACAAGGATGGATGAGACCTGGTAGGGTTTGTGCTAAGGGCTCACCTGGCTTTGCAACCAATGCTACCATCACTAATAACCCCACAGAAAACAACAGAAATGTGGGTCTGGGAGGGACCTGCAGCATTACCCGTGCTCCAGAAAATCCCATGTGCCCACACCAGCCCATGTTTGATTTGCACTTATAAATCTCCACAGAGAAGATTTCACAGCCTCCCAGGACTGTGCTGATGCGTAATGTCCTTACAGCTAAAGAGAGTTTTCTTAATATCTAAGTGAAATCTTCCCTGCTGCAAATTAAGCCTCTCTATTTGTGCTCCCGTGGAATCTGCAGGGACAGTCAGGCACCTCCTGCAAGCCAGAGGGCTGTTATCACATCCCCCCTACCCCTACCTCCCCCAGCATATCTTGCCTGGAAAAAATAACCCTGAGGCCTTCTTCAGAGGTCATTTTCCCTTCAATCTCTTATCATCCTGCTCTTCTTTCCTGGCCTTGCTCTAATTTGGCCCTGTCTCCGAGTGCAGCATCTCAAACAGGGCACCGTGCCCCAGACAAGACCCCCAGGACCCAAGCAGGGCGGGATTATCACCTCCTTGTCTCACACATGTCATTCTTGCTCTCACAGCCCAGAATAATATTATAACATTGGGGGGTTGGCTTCCCGCCCCTGCCTCCCCCCAACAGCACCCTGTTAGGCTGCTGCTGCTCAGTATCTCTTCCATGCTCCACTACCTCCCCCAGGTCCCTCTCTGCAGTATTGCTGCTGCGTGTTTTATTTCTCTTGCAAGAGAGGGGTTTGTGCTGCTCTGTCTGCAGCCATCTCAGTGACATGGGGCTCCAGCTGCTGTCAACAGAGCAAGAGGCTTTTCCAGGGCAACCCATCCCACCGCCCCCCAGGGTGAGATGGAGGACTCCCTGTGGAGCTAAGTCCCAGTCTGGAAAAAAATTTCAGACAAGGGTCCAGTTTTAAGACAGCTGGATGAGGGGAGATGACATTCAAAGCACCACTCCTCATCTGAGTCTTTACCAAATTTTCTTTTACTACTATTGACCCACTTAGGGATTGACTTTGGAGCTCAGTCACCCTCCACAGCCACACAGGTCTCAGCTATCCCACACCAGTCCACATCAGCCATTTCTTCCTTTTACCAATATTTTTTAAGAACCAAGTTCAAACCAGCACAAAACACACTTCCCAACTCTGGGAGATTACAGCAAGACACCTCCCAAGCAGCCAGAGACCAGCCTGGGACAGGGACTGGCCACAGAGAATGAAGTAGCCTAGCATCCAGCCAGGAGCTTGCACTACCTACAGACCCACTGTCCCATCTTTTTGCAAGCACGTGTTCATCCTAAATCAATGGCAGGAAAGAGGAAATTATAAGCATGATTACTCCTAAATGGGGGGAATGTTTAATCCAAAAGCTAATGTGCACTTTGATCCAATATTAATGAACCAGCACCTGGTTGTATATCTCCCCAGCTTCAAAAGAGGGGAAAACTTAATCAAACACTAATGTGTATCATAATTTGTAACACAGTCTAAAACATCAAAGACAAGAGTGTCTATGAATGCACTAGTTTTTCAGATGAAAGTGTTTTCTCCCAGGAGAAGCATTATCCCCAGCAGAACAGCAGATCTGAGAGGCTGTTAGAGAGTAAATAGGATTTGACAACGAGTGGGGGGTAGTGGCGTGAGCTAAGTTTTGGGTGATTTCTGCAGCATCCATTTCAGACATGCCTCCTCACTACCCCTCATCCCAGAGCACCATGGCTTTTGCTCCCTTCCTGACAGAGAAAGGCTTCAAGAAGACTCAGCATTGCACTGGTGATGTGTGTGAAGTGGGCAGACCCATTGTCTTAAGAGCCCAAACTGCCTGGGGCACCTAGGACATTTTGGTTCAACCCTCCCCACCCCAGCACCCTGCTTATGAGGCAGAGGAGCTGGGCTCAGTGCTACAAGCTGGAACATACTTCTGTTCACTGTCACACCAAAAGAGCCTCCAGCAAGTAAATAGAGTCATGGGGTGATGTGCTGGAGGGAAAATGTCAAGCACTCAAAACTTCAGCTTCTTAAGCCTGTGCCATTTAGAAGTTCATAAAGCCTCTCCAGAATTAAAAAAAAAAACCAAACCAAAAAAAAACCAACCACCCTTTGCCTCCAAATACCTCTGCTCCTAATTGGCAGTCAACACAATTCCTCTGTTTTCTACCTTAAATCCATGGGTATTAGAGACTCCACAGAGGTGTTTGTTTTGCTGTAGTAAGCACACACCAGGCAGCAAACCCCAAAGGGCTGCTCAGAGCTGCCAAGCACCCCTAAGCCATGGGAAATCCCAAGGATGCTCTCCCACCACACCAGGTCATGGATGGTTACCACACCCTGCCAAGGATGCAGAGGGTTACAAGACTCACCTTCATAACTTGCTGGGCCAGAACAGGGTGACTGGCCAGATCCTGGTCCAGGAGTGCAGTGGCGATCTGCTCACAGTATTGCAGGGCCTGGGCTGGGAGCCCATGGTCAGCCAAGCGAGAGGCGTAGAGGAGCTTGTACACCTCAGGAGAGGCAAGCAGAACAGATACAGGTGAGCAAGGAGGTCCTCATGCCTGTGAGTCCCCTCTGCCATGGAACATCATCCCAGTATGATTCAGAGCACCCTGAATCATGTGTCTCATCACCCAGAGGTCATCCCCACCCACCACCACAGGCCTGGCTCCCCAAACCTCAGCCCTGTTACATGGCCAGGCCATCCCAGAGATAGATGGGTGGTGGGCAGAGCAGGCCAGCCCACCACCTTCATTTATCCACCTGATCTGTGCAGCGCCTGAGGCAGCAGCAGACAGGTGCTTCTTTGCCTACCCAATACTCAGAGAGCAGGGAGACAAACAGACCTGAGTAAGCCCTGATCAAACACTGTGCCCCAAAATCTGCCCAGAGCCCTGCCCTGGAGGAGCCCCTCAACCAGGGCAGCCTCTCCATTACTTCCAAAACCCAGGGATGGGTCAAGCCTTAGCAAGCAGCCTGAATCCCTGGCTTCAGGGGGATGAAGGCATGTTTTGGGGCACCTCTGAGCTGCTGTGCCACATGTGCTTATGCATCTCCATTACCTGGAAAGGGAGCAGGAAGGATTTTGGCTGTCGCAGCTGCTGACAGTACTCGAAGATTTCCATCCGCTGGATGGCCTCTGTCCTGGCAAACTGGGAAAACACCTGACTGCAGAGGAGAGGGGTAGAGGTACAGCAGGCAGGAGCAGAGCTCTCTGCCCAGACAGCCCCACACACAGATACACAGCTCCACCACCATGCCAGCCTGCAGCTGGAGAGGCCCGTAGCAAAGCTTGCATTAAGAGCAGTAAACCCCCCAAAAAAGGGATTGTTTTTGCATAGAAGTGAGGGGATGGGGGTGATGAAGAGAAAGTGAGACATGTCATTCTGGCAAGAGTACTGCCTCCTGAGCTCACTCACCGGTGGCTGCTACCAAGCAGAGCCATGCGATCCGCCTTCGCCCCGAAGTAACCAAAAGGAATATCTGCCATCAGGTAGCAGAAATGAGCTGCTTCGACAGCTCCCTTGCCAGCTGGATGGGAGGAAAATAACCAAGCAGCCCTGAGAGACAGGTCACCATGTGGTCAGAGTTGCTTTGTAGGCCCCAAATCCAACAACTCCACTTCTCTTCCCTGACCATGCAAGACCCTGACCTCTCTCTTCTGCCTGTTTCTTGTTTGTTTTCTCCCAGTTCCTGCTTTCTGTACCTAAGAGGGGGGATCAGTTCAGTGGTAGGACCAGAGGAGCCTGACCAGGGTCCAGTTCCAGCTTCAGCTCTGCAGGGTGCCATTACTGGGATGAAATCCCCGAGTCTCTACAGTTCCATATGCCCTCCCTGGGTCCAGCCACTCCAGGTGCCTCCAAAAGAGCAGCTAATGGATGTGTGTGAGTCTGACTCATCTGCCAGCACAAAGGGCAGCAGGGTCCATCAACACTTTGCCCCTACCTCTGCACAGGCACTACAGGCATGCACACCCCATCTCAGCACAAGGCCAGCATGGACATGCAGTGACAGAGCAGGTGACCACCCACGATTACAAGACAGTTGGAGCATAAGTGCTCCCAACAGCCTTGGCTCACCCAAAGTGTCTCCCATAGTGATGATGGCTCGGTGGTTCAGCTCCATGTCTCCAACCTTGTTGGACAACATCACAGCCAAATGGGGCCTCCAGTCTCCCCATGTGGCATCCCCACAGCACTGCAGGAAGAGGGGAACAAAGGTGGAGCAGAGATGGTCACCACAAGGTGGATGTCACATGCAGATAGCAGTACAGGGGTAGATGCACCAGGGTCGGACTCTTGCTCACGGACCAGTGCTGCTTGAGGGATCCTTCCTGACATAAGCTGGAAGAGGGTCTGCATGGGGTCATTAGCAGCCAGTGTGCTGGTGAACCTGTGAGGAGACAGCAGAGATAAGGCTGCTGTGCCAAGGCCCCAAACCCTCATATACCTCCAACAGCACGTCTAAAATGTCCCAGGAAAGCAGCATCCTGAGAAGGCAGAAAGGATCATAAGCCCATCAGGCTGATGATCTGTATTACCTCCAGAGCAGGCAAGTCTCCAGGACAACACTGGATAAAACCTCCTTAAAAGGATTCAGGTTGCACAAGACAATTTCTGCTTAAATCTCCCTGAAGGGATCAACCCAATCCAGACTAAGTACATTAATTCCACCAGAAAATGTTCATACAAGTGGGATGAACAGCTCAGATCAGGCTGGATCACAGGGAAGATGGCTCAGCTCCCCCTGCCTTGATGGTTGCCTTTGCTAGGGCAGCAGGGGCAAAGCCAAAGACTCAATCCATTCTTCCCCTGACACCTTCAGAGAATGGCTTTCCTTCTGCTTTTCAGATCCCACTTGGTTTCTCCTGTCCATCGGGAAGCTCAAAGAGCTCAGGCCCATCTGTATGGACACCCTCTCTCTGAAATGGTCCATCTGAAATCAACGCTCTTTTTTTCAGTGTGCTGGGGCTGAAGGCACCCAAAGAGATAAGAGGCTTGGCAAAGCCAGTCAGAGAGCATCGTACCTTGGGCTTTAGCTTCTCCAACTTACCCAGTGAGCACCCAGCTGTAGGTCCTTGGGTCCATCTTGCTCGAGAGGAAGAGGGCATGGCCCCATAGATGGTTTCTCATGGCCCAGACCAGAGCATCCTGCAGGTAAGGTAAAGAAAGAGCATTTGCACTAACTCTGTTTTTCCCTGCCTTCCTCTGCTGCCAGGGAACCCTCTGCTCACCCAGCTTAGAGACAAGCTCTGTTGACTGCTCCGGGTTTAACTAATGCTCCCAAAAAATCTTCCATGTTCACAAAGGCCCCTTTATCTTTCTACCTTGCACATTTACAAGAACTGGGACCTTCATACCAGTATCAACTTTCTTGAATTTCCAGGTTTGTGTTTCCCATTAGATCTCAATGCCACCACTGTGAGATCCCAGCCCAGGCACCCAGGCTTCTCTGCATCCAACACTCTCTCCCTTTGCCTTTGGTATCCTTTGAGATCATACAGCTGCAATTAAACACACAGTGCTACGTCTTGTCTTCACTCAGAGCCCCATCCCACTTCCCAGTGGTGGGAAATCACTGCCACAAGCCCTGTTCTACAAACAGCTTGAAAGGTTGATACCACAACCACAAGGCATGTCTTGCCCACCATTCCTTTTAAAATCTGAAGAGGCCAAAGGAGCTAAGAACAAAACTCAACCCTGTGTCCTGGATCCCACTCACCACTTACTTTCTTCCTGCCATAGTACAGGAGCTTGGTGAACTTCTCCACTATCTGTGCCTGGGTCTCCACAACAGGAGGGACCTCCCCCGTGATGAGGTCCAGTGTCCCTGGCTGACGTGCCATCCACTCGTCATCTGTCAGGCCAATCAGGTTTGCCACAGGGCTTTGCCTTTTGTACTTCTCACGCCTGCAGTCTTGCATCAGCAGCTCAGCTGTGTCTGAGCCCATCATGGACTGTGAAAGGAAAGGTGAAGAGCAAGGCCCATGGAGGCTGTCCCATGAGTGAAGGCTGATGGCACTTTTAATCCAACCTGCTCGCACTGCTACCCTCTGCCTAGCACATCTCCCCAGCAAGACCAGCCTTGGTCATCAGCATGCAGTTTTGTGGGAGCAAAGGATTCAGTACAACTACCAAGACAGCTAGCAGTTGCTCTCAAGATCTTATTCATCTGCTTCCAACAAGCAGCCACAGATTAGACTGAGTGTATTTCATTGGGTTAAGGGAATAATCCTCTTTTAGGTATAAATGATGCAGGTGGCAACAGTCCCTTTCATAGCTGCTATAGCATTGGATTGTTGGTAGATCACAAAGATGAAAAGCAATCCAGGCTAAGGGTTGGCTCCAAATACCCAGGCAGTACTAAACTGATCAGTGGTACTATGGGAATGGGATGCTTTTAAGGTACATCCCCTGAAAATAGCAACTAGATCAAGAGAAACATAAGGGGCATGTAAGTGGTCTCACTTCTAAGATCAAAAGGTACATACCCTTCCCATGGGACACCTACCCCATTCTGTCGGCAGAGGAGGACCAGGAGCTTCCAGAGAAGAGCTGAATCTCTGCCTCTTTGTGTTGAGAGATCACAGCTCGTGGCAATCTTCAGCTGGCAAAATGTCATCACATCCACTTTGTGCAGATTCTCCCTACAGAAGCAAAAAAAAAGGCATCAAAAGAAACCCAAGGCAAAGGCAATCCAGGACATCTCTCAAAGCATTCCCTGGTTCACTAGTGGCAATGTTAAAAGACTCAAAATGAGGCAGAGAAGATCCCCAGTGTCAACAACCACACACCACCCTGGTGACATGAAGCTCAAAAATGCTTCAATTTCATCATTATTACAACACTTTGCAGATTTCTATGTTTCAGGCACCCAGAGGGCACCTCAAACTCTCTGCCCCCCTGATCATATGCTCATCCATCCTCCTGCAAAGGAGCTCAGTGTTGCTGTTGTAGCCATGGATATCCCAGGCTGTAGGAGCAAACACACACCCAGGCAGTGTCTTCAGTTAACTGGCACAGTGCAGGGAGAAAGGCACACCTGTGACCACATCAACACTTTGTGTCTGAAACAGGAGCAGAAACCTTTAAGCTCTGTGCAAGCCATGCAGAACTGCCGCCTTAAAATAAATGTCAGACAGTTGGAAAGAAGGGGTGCCTGAGAGACAAGATCAGCCATGGGAGAGGGACCAGGGAGGAAGATACTGATTCTGACTCAATCACACTGACATATCATATGGATATTCCCAGCATCCCCTTCTACACAGCTTCTGGGCATACACAGCTCTTTTGCTCAGTAAATGGTTTCATTCCTTCTGCACACTCTTCTTCTCTCCATGCTTTGGTTGTGAGTGACCAGAAGACACACTGGTATAACCAGTACAACACAGAGCCAACCTGATCCATCACACCATGATTCAACCCCAGTCTCAGAGTGGATGAAGGTACGTACTGGGTCTGACCCTGCCATGTGAAGCCTCAGGGGACACAAATCTTCAGAAAACCTAAACCATAGGTTGACCCAGGGCTTCAGACATCCAAAGAGATCTCCCAAAAATCAGTTTCTGAGACATAAGTAACAGTAAGATCAAATATACAAACCACAACCCCCACCCCAATAAAAAGCCACAAAAAAACCCAAAACCAAACCAAACAACAAACAAACAAAAACAAAAAAAAAACCAAAAGAAACCCCCAAAAAAACAAACAAAAAAAACCCCAACCAAAACAACACATCTCCCACAGTCCAGACCAACCTAAACTGCAGCAAAGGAACTGGGCTCCCAATCTTGACCTAGACTTGGCCTTTTCAGATCTCAAAACAGAGACCCTGAAATCTGCCTTGAACTCATCTCTTCTTCCAAAGGAGAGGTGCTCCCATCACAGCCAGGAGTTGATCACTCCTGGACCTGATGGTGCAGCATACCTGGCCAGGGGCCCTGGGAAAGTCCGCAGCTCCTCCAGCTCTTTTGTATCATGAAGAATTACCTAAAAAAACAAAAGCAAATTCAGCAGCTGGATTCCAGCAATCAGGCTAGCCCCAGCTGCACCACCTTGAAGTCATTGCCTTGGCCAAGGGTTCAACAATGCTGGTGAACCCATTCTCTGTGCTGTCTTAAGGGAACCCCGGAGCATGGATCCTAAACCATCACATGGACCCCAGTGCTAAGATCCAGGAAAGAAATGCCTGTTGAGGTGGCATCTGCCTCCTTTGGGAGACAAAATAGGAGACTGAAAAGCTGTGGTAGACTCAGTAGGTGGATACAGCCACTGTATTGGAGCACCTCAGAAAGGTGAGCAGAATTATCTTCCAGAGAGGTATGGACCACATCTGTCCCTGTCAGAAGGGATCACTGTGAACAGGTCACAGATGATGAGGGTTACAGAGATGAAGAAGCAGGATGCAGGGCCCAAAGACTGAAAGCAGTGCCCAGGCACAGGTTGGCATGATGCAGCCTCAAGAGTCCACATGGGTTGTAGATAAGAAGGCAACAGGGGACAAGGTGGTTACTAAGGAGGCTGCTTGGGTGATGAACACTGTTTGCATTGCTCAGGGCAAAAGCAGCCACTTAAGGCTGTGGATACCTCCAGGCTGTGTAGTTCAACATGGGCCAGGTGCCCCTCAGCAGGGCGGTGGGGACACACCAACACCAGCTGGCCTCCAGCTCCGAAGCACACTGCCATGTGAGGCAGCAAGAACTTGTGGGGTACCACCGGGACCGGAGTGGACACTGAAGGTTCCCCTGCAATGACACACAGGCCACCATGAGTCCCCTCACCCTGATGCCACACCACCTCCACTATGAAGGACATGACCAGGTCCCATCCTGGACCCCCAGCTTAAGTAACCCTCCACATGCAAGAACTGTCCGCTAAAGCAGAATGCAAACCCAGGGCAGCTCCTGCACCCACCAGGACAGAGCCACCACACTGTGCCCCGACCCCACAACCCCTTGGGTCATGCCTTGCACCTGCACAACCTCCTCCAGGAAAGGACCAAGCAGCAAGACAGTAAATCTAATGCCAACTATTTATTTCCCTGCTGCCCGCCTTGTCAGAGAGGGACAGGGCCCCATCACACCTCACCTGCTTGTGCTGGGCTCCAGGTCCCCAAAAGTGTGGGGTCACAGTGGTCGGCACCATCACGGAGGTACTGGCTGAGCTCATAGCTGCTGGAGCTGAGCCCTGACTCATGGTACTGCAGGAGCAGGTTGGGCTGGCCCAAGGGCTGCAAGGAAGGGAGAACACACAAAGGTGGCTGAGAAACTAGGGACACGGTTGCTTTTCTGTTCCCAGGGTGGTGGAACAGTCTCCACTGCTCCGGAATAGTGTCCAGCAGGACCAGCACAATACAGCTCACTCGCTTTCACATATTAAAGATCATCGTGGCACATGCCCTGCTCATACCCAATGACTTCTCAAATTTCATCAGCCACCAGTCTAGCCCAACAGCTTTCCAGTCCCTAACAGGGACTTCCCAACAGTCAGAAGATGGTCCTTGAGAATCCAGAAAAGAAGCTCTGCCCAGAAGCAAAGTCACCAGAGCAGCTTTTATTCAATCTTTTTATTTGCTCTTTGGCTAAACACAGTGATCAGGTCACCAGTGTGATGAAGCAGACCTGGATGGACAGAGCTGACAATGACACACAGCTTCAGCTACCTAGGGAAGGTGCAGGAGAGCATCCACCAAACCTGGAATTCTGCTCCATCCTGGAGCCAGGTACAGCTCCATGCCTGGGCGACAACAACCCAGCAGATGCAGAGTTCATAAAACACTAATAACCCACTGTAACAATCCCCAGAGGCTGTTAAGCACTGAGTGCAACATAGCAAAGCAGCCTTTTTCTCCTCAGTCTCCTTCCCAGCTGCAGAAGGGACACATGGATTGCTCCCAAAATGTCTGAGAGATCCCCAAGCCTTTTGTCTTCCACCCCTGTCCATCCTGAGGTTACCTCTTGGGGTTGGCTGCTGGTCTCCCCCAGATTGCTGCCAAGGGTTTTGCCTTCTCTTCCCTCCGGCTGGGCAGCTGAGACGTGCATCTCCTTGTGGGTGTCATAGGTCTGTGTCCTGCAGAAGGGGGCAAAAGGGGATGCCCTGAAGGTGAGATATTATTTGCACCAGCCACAAACCTGCTAATTTTACAGCAGAAGGTTGCAACCAGGTGATGCTCAGACTGCCCCCACCCTTACCTGTCCTGCCCTGGAGGGGTCATGGCCAGGTTGGGGTGATAACCCCTGTAGTAGTGCTGGTCCTGGTGACTGATACTCTTGCCATGAGGCTCCCCCTGTCTCAGGTCTAGAGAAAGAATCAAGATTTAGCATTGCTCCTCCAGAGCAACAAGCCATAAGGAAGTTGCAAAAGAAAAGCAAGAGTGAGGCACTTTGCCATGTACACCTCATTTGCTTCCAAATTAGCCCATCAAGTTGGAGGTATGACAAGCCCTGAACAAGTTTGCCAATACAGCACAGGACGTCCTTTCCTCTTCTTTCCCTCCCATTTTCTTTAGCCCAGAAACTCCAGAAACAGCAAAAAAACCAAGGGCCCAGCCAGCCTGATCACACAGCTCATAGAGATCATCCTGGAGCCGAGAATGACACAGACTTTTAGCCATGGAGATCAAGATGAAACATTCCCTTGGGTGCACCTAGCTCCTGTTCACATTTCCCAAATGCAAACTGGGGGGCGGTGCTGCAAGGTGAGTACATCACCAATGGCCTGGCAGTGTGGGCAGGAAAAAGCCCTGAAGACTTGCATGCCCTTCCTGGGGAGAAGCACCCATCCTAGAGGAAGCATCACCTCTTCTCCTGCAAGCATATTGCCTCCATCTCCAGACCCAAAGGACAAGCTTATACCTTTGTCATCCTGCCTGGCCACTGTCTGCCACTGGTGGCTTTGGTAGGCGTAGACATCCCTGTAGCTTGCTACTGGATACTGCCAGTGGGGGTCTTCATATCCTTGCCTGAAATGCAACAAAGCATATTTAATGTGAAGGAAAAAAAAAGGGCACTGCTGCAGGTTCTGGAACCTATATTGGATTAGATTCATGCCCTGAAGGGGACCTTCGGAAGAGAAAAGGTGATGGAAATGAAGCCAGGTCCTCTGCTCAAGCACCCTGCTCAGTGGCAGGGCCAGAAACTGGTCCAGCATCACATCTGGAAGGACCAGAAGGATGTTTGGATACTTTCCATATATGAGAAAGTTGTGCACTGCAGTCTCAGGTAATGCCCAATTGCAGCTTGATAGTGTGGATTTATCACAGGAATGGACTTTCACACATTTCAGAAAAGGTCCCCCAAAAGCACCTTCTCCAGCTAAGCTCTGGCACTGCTGTGTCCACTGCACAGCTCAGCAGATCACCCCTTGCACTGAGCCCAAGCCACCCACCCAGCACTCATGTACCTTCACCCTCCACAATTTACACAGCAATTTGGTCACCCCCACACAACACCCCCTTTTCCCAGTGCAAGCACCACACCACCTCACAGACCCCTGCATATCGACACCATAACTCAGGGAGGGCAATAACTCAGGTAAATCAACCCAAGTTTGCTGGAGCACTTGAATGTCTCAGCACCCAGAACATCCTCCAGCCCACATTTTATCCTTCCACCCTCTGCTGTTTCAGCAGCTGAGCTTGCAAGCTCCCTTTTGCTCCTACATTATCGTTTATATTTTTATTGTTCACCTTGCACTTTATAAAAAAGAAGAGCATTTAATCAAACCCTCAAGAAAAATGCACCTTGGGACCAAGACAAAGCCTATAAAACAGCAACTGCAGAAGTCACAGCCGTAAGAAGAATTCTGAGCTGCAGCTGCTACACAGCCTTAAGTATAGAAGTCAACAGTCCCAGTACTGAGCCCTGAGAACACCACCTGTGACCAGCAGCCAACTGGATTTAACTTCATTCATCACCACCCTTCTGGCCTGTGGTCAAATCTTATTTTAAGAGGGTTTACGAGGAGGGGGCTCTGCATCCATTGCAAAGCTGGGCAGCTCTCACCTGGAGTATGGACTGTTGGGGTAGCTGATTTCAAAGTATTCGGTCCGAGAAGCTGGTCTGCGGACATCTCTCCGGGGGTGGTGACCCTCATCCCGGGGGTGATGTCCAAGGAGGTGGCTTCCATCCCAAGATCCAGGCCGAGCTGATGGTCTCGTGCGAAGGAGCTGCTGCCTGGGTTGGGGTGCAGGGCCACGGGGTATGTCTCCCCGTGGTCCCCAGGCTGCCTGACTTTGCCGGGGCTGGGGCGGCCAGGCAGGGGCCCAGGGCTCCATCACAAGCTTACCAGTGTGGTCCTCACCACTTTTGGGGTGGGAGAGGAGGTGAGGTTCCAAATGGCTTTAGTGGCCTACAAGGAATGAGATAAACCACGTGCATTTGATCCCACTCAAAGCCCCCCACGAAGCCTGATGCCACCTGCCCTCTGCTTTTGGGAGCCTGCTGGAAACCTAGCATGCTTTCCAAAATGGCCAGAGGCAAGGAAAAGCCATCTCAACACCTGCCTAAACTTGAAGCTTCCCTTCAAACACCAGGACAAAACGGTCCATTTTTTAAAGCAACAGGCATCCAGCTCTTCCCAGAGCAAGAGGTAGCACACAGGTATCATCCTCCTGGCACCACCAGCTAGCCCTGCAAAGCACCACCACTCACAGACTCCCCAGGTGGGTGAGAAACCAGTTTTACATCTGTGACAAGACAGGGAAACCCCATTTGGGTACAGGTACAGGAAGGAATACTGGCAAAGCTACAAGCCAGACAAGGAGAGTTATTCTCGAAGAAAGGAGCAGGGACAGAGGCAGGGAGAAATGTAGTTTTGTTCATATGAGCTGTGAGACAGGGTGTAAACAGGGATTTCCTCCTGCCTTGCAGTTCCAGCAAGAATATAGCACTTCAAGCAGACATAGGGTTTACTTATAATGGTCCCACACTTAAAAGAAAACACCAAGAAGAGCCTTAGGGTGAGTGAAGACCCTGCTGACAGGGTGGATGCCACCCTCAAGCTCCCCATATCTCCTCTTGCAGGATCACTACCCAAATTGTCCCCAGCACAAAGGCTCATGAACCTCCCCGATGCAAGCAGATGGCCACTTGCTGTTTGAACCACTTGTCAACCCTCTCACACTCAAAGTTTAAGGCATTTGGGGGTCATTTCAGGGCTGGGGGGGGACAGGACACACTCAGGTCTGAACAGAGGCAGCTTAGAATGTGCCCCTTCTAGGTGAAATCAGGTTTAAATCCTTGCCCTAAATAGCCCCCAAGCACAGGTATCTAGTCACCCATCGTTTCGGTCCCACCAAGGGCCCCCCAAATTTCTGGCCAGGGGTTCCCACCACCGTCCACCCCCCACACACACCTGCTTGGAGGCCACAGGGAACCTTCTTCCGCTCGCCAGGCGCCACTACCAAAGTCCACTGCCACATGGGCCGCTGCAAGGGGCAAAGGGCAGCCTCTGCTCCTCCACCCCAGACCAACTCGCTCTGCTCCAGTGGGGGGTTTTGTGCTGCTGTTTGCATCCCTGAGGGTCACCTTCTCCATCACTTGGGTCTCATCTCACCCCAGAGATGGAGCACACAGCCTTCCAAGCCCCCAAATGCTATATATTTCTCACGTGGGTTTTTTGGTGGTTTTTTTGTTGTTGTTTGGGGGTTTTTTTAGTGCCATAAGCATCCTCCTCTATACATCTGGTGGCCTTTCAGTACTTAAAGGGGCCTGTCAGAAAGATGGGGACAGGCTTTTAGCAGGGTCTGTTGTGACAGGACAAGGGGTGATGGTCTTAAAATGAAAGACAGGAAATTTAGACTGAAAAGAAAGAAAAAACTGTTGATGCTGGGGGTGGCGAAACCCTGCCTCAGGTTGCCCAGAGGGGTGGTTGATGCCCCATTCCTGGAACTATTCCAGATGAAGTCAGACCGGGCTCTGAGCAACCTGCTCTATTTGCAGATGTCTCTGCTCACTGCAGGGGACTTGGACTAAGATGCCCTTAAAGAGTCCCTTCCAACCCAAACTAGTCTATGATTCTATGAACCTCACACCTCCTAAATAATAAAGCCTGCTGGCTGAGCTGTTGGTTTAATCCAGACCCAGCCACAGCTCAAGCAAATAACACCCATCCCACTGGCCTCTGCCCAGGGCAGAATGTGGGCAGGAGTCCACCCCAGTGTTGCCTCATCAAAGTCCTTATAGTGCAATAATAGCCTCACTTTATAAGCAACCAGGGATTCCTGCTTGGAGATCCCTCGGGCACCTTAAAAGAAAAAGTAAACTAAGGAAAATGGCAATAGAAAACTGCAGTAAAAGGTGGATATAAAAGCCAGCATCCTCCACCCAGCAGCCTAGTGACGTGCCATCTTTTCCCCCTTTACCAGGGAAACCACACACAACTTCCTTACCCCTAAAGCCTCCATGTGCTGCGTGTAAGCAGCCAGATTTCAGCCCCAATGGCAGCACAGAGGAACATGGGATGACTGGCAAAAATACAGCTTCCCTCCCTTCACAGTTCTGGCTTTCCCTGACCTTGCATGATCACCACCAAATTACCTCCGCCAAGACATCACGACACTGATTGATTTGGTATTCACAGACAGGATTGGGTCCTTTGCATCATGGTGGCACTGTCAGAGAAACCTTATTTTAACCATGTTGGAAGACTACATGTATTATAGCTTCAGAGCTTGAAATTTCCACCCTACTGGGAGAGGAAGAAATTTTCCCTAAGAACTAAGTGCTCAGTTTCTGCAAATTCAAGGTCTCAAAAAATAAACTCCTTAGCACTCAGATGAGGGCTCAGTGAAGGCTGGCTGGAGGAAACAGAAGCCAGGGGAGCACTGCCTTCATACTGCCAGGCTGCTTCAGCAGAATGAAATTAAGCATCTCCTTTTACAGATGCCCTTCAAAACTTTGGGAGGCTTTGAACAAAGTAAAAGATCTGTCATGGATAGGTCAGGTCTCCTTGGAAACCTAGAAAGGAGCCCTAGAGAACATGAGGATCCCACTTTTAAAATATATAAATATATATCATGCTTCCAGCTGACTGCTGGCTAATAATTTTGAGTCTAATCAAGAGATGACTGCTGGGTGTTTCAAATCTGTTTTCTAGCAACCCCATAACTTTATCCTGGGAACCTACAAGGGTTCAACCAGCACCACACGAACAGGCCGAGAGCAGCTCCAGATTCTCAGGCTGCTGGTGCCAGTCAAACTCAGGGGATTTAGGTTGTGAGGAACACTCAGGAGCTTTACTTACATAAAAGCAGTGGCAACTTGTGATCCTTGTGCTTGAGGTGAGTGGAAATGCTATATCAGCCCATGCTAGGGAAGGACATGAGAGAAACACTACCAGCAACATCAAGCTTTGAGCAAAAATGGCTTAAAAATGGACAGCTGGGGAACAGCAATTTAAAAGAAAAACCCAAAGAGTGTGTTGGAAGAGGAGAGAGGCAGGGGAAGGAACTTGAAAATGAAAAGTGAAGTAAAGAAAAACAGATAAAGAGACCAGATGGGCTAGAAAGATAGAAATAAAGGATAGCCCTTTAGCTACATTACTTCTAGACAAGAAATTCCTATTTTTAAAAGGGTTCATAGCTTTTTTGGCAATCCCAGCTCTGTGCCACAGGACTGCCATTGTGCTTACAGCACTATTATAAAGCAGGCAGCACACACCACAGATCGCATTTGTTGGAGCTGAAGGGACAGCGGTATTTCTCTAAAAAAAATGATATTTTTCCACTTTAAAAGGCATTGCTGCTGTTGTCACAGTAACAAGATTAGGTGGAAAACATTTTCCTTCATGCCCTCGGGGTGTTTATACAGTCCGTTGGGCTCAGCTCATGGACAGCCCTGGATGCTCAGGACAGTCTTCCCCACATCAAACACAGCGGAGGAGAATAATTAGCAAACATTAACAGGAATCTTTGTCACCTAAGAGGAGAAGGTCAGGTGGCTTCAGTACCTGAAGCTGTTGTTAGGTGATTTATGTGGTTTCTAATTGGTTCTGCAATGAGATGATTATTTTTTTAAATGGCATCGATAGGAAGCTTTGTTCATCTCTGAGCTTTAGCCCCTTAGAAATGTGAGATATATATGCACACACTTTTTGTGGAGGTGTCTTAAGCATCATGTCACAGTGCAGGGGAGTTTGAAAGGGCTGGCTACAGCTAAGAGAAAAAACTGAAACCAGCTCATCTCTCATCACATCTGCGGGGCAGAAAGGCAAGTAGCAAATGAGCTACATAAAACCAGAAAACTCAAATATTCTTCAGAGGGAAAACACCAGCCCTGAACATGCTGCCAGCATTCAAGACATTTAACAGTGTATTGTAAGTCACACAGACCAAGAAAACTAAAATGGTCCAGGAGCTCAGGTTCCCAGTCAGGCTGAACACTGCACCAGCATAGGGACAACAGTCACCCTCCATCAGTCTCAATGGCAGCTAATTAACTTATTAATTTGATCACCCCTCTCAGGCTTACAGGGAAGGAGTGATAAGAGTCCCTGCTTCAGCTGGAGGTGGCATTTGGAGCCTTCCCAGACCAGGGACATCCCAGTGGGAAGAATGTGTTGGCTCTTAAGACAGCTGAAATCATGGTGGTTCCCACCTGAGAGGCACCTGCATTAGCACCACCTTGCAGAATTGACTTTGCATGGCACCACTTCACATTCTCCTGTAACCAGTTTGTGTGCTTAAGTTCCACTGCTGGGTTTGCACCTTTCCTACCTGCATTAGGTTGGCACCAGCTCTGAGGAACTGGGCCATCCCTCCCACCACCCTCCCTTGCACGTACACAGTCACATTTAGTAGCTTTCAGACATGCCTATTATTTTTTGAGACTTTGGTGAGAATATTAATTGCATTCCAGATGCATTCAGCATACAGGAAATTTAAAAAAAAAACAAAAGCACTTCACACCCCACATCATAACCAGTGAAGAAACAGAGCAGAAAAAGCTATTATTTGTGAAAATCAAAGCACATCCGTACAGATTGCTGTACACATCTCCACTCTGTCTGCAATGGAAAGGTAGCTCCAGCTTTCTGCTGCAGCTCCTATTATAAAGCAAGCCTCAAAAACTTTTAAGTCTTTGCTTTTGCTTTACTTCATTCCCACTTCAGCAAAACCTCATAACTCTCAGCTGTGAACACCAAGTCCTTGCTACCTGCATCCCTCACTCCTAAAGAAAAGGCTGCTCCTGCATTCCACCTGTCTTGTGCCTCCCAATTCCTTCCTGTGCTTTGTCAAGGACCAACAGAGGTAGAAGAGCTAAACCCAACTGTGTTGAGGAGGTCAGAGAGCTTTCAGTATGCAGGTCCTCTCGTTTTTCTCTGCAACACCCCTTATGTCTTCCCAGCCATAAAATTGATGCTTATCTCGCTGCTAACTGCCTTACAGAGATCATTACACATTGCAAATTCAACCATTTGCAGATAAAACGAGCACAAGCAGCCTGGAAGCTGTCACACAGCCCCTGTCGTCTTGCCACATTGCAATGCATTACAACCTTTAAGCTGAAAATGAACATATAAAACCAAGAGGCCTGGAAACATTTGCCAGGCAAAATCTGAAAACCCATCAGAGGTGATTCTTTCACCTGCCCCACACCACACTTTGCTCAATCAGGAAAAAAAAATATTGAGACAAATTCTGAAGTTATTCTTGTGGCATTAATAAAAAAAAAAAAAGGCTATTCTTCCTTGTCTAAAATCTGCTTGCTATATGAAGTTCCCTCTGGATCTGTGTCTGTTGGAAGCTATGGAGGGGACAGAAGGCAAAGAGCAGGATGCAGATGTCAAAACAAGCCCCAGAAGAAACAGCAGCAGCTACAGCTGCTGCACCTTACAGCGTACGTGCCATGAATGAGCAAGAGAGAGATGCTGAGCCCTTGTCCACATTGGAACATGCCACCAGGACTACCAGCCCTGCCTGTGCTGATGCCCTCAGACTGACAGCTCACCCCACACTCCTTCAGGCTCCTTTACTTGTGGACACAGAGGGAGGAAGCAAGCTGAACACAGAGCCTTGCCCAGTGTCTCCAGCAACTGCTGGAGCTAGGAAAGCTGCTAGCTTGGAAATCTTTAGCCTCAAGATATTCTGGGGTGTCCTTTTGAAAAGATTGCCATCTTGTGTCTTTTCAGACACTTGAACATTGTTTGCCTCCATATTTGAGACCATGGGTCTCATTCAGGAGCTTTATTACCCACAATCAGGGACAATAAAGACCCCTGACAGTTACAGATGGCTTCGTTGTGTCCTGTTCTTAGTGCTACCTTGTAAAGTTGGGCAGTAATGTTTCCCTCATTTTTTTTCATCTCAATTTATGACTCCTCTACCATGAAAAGCCACTTATGCCCTCCACAGTTACATATACCATATCCTTCAAGGCCAGTAAATCACAGTCTCAAGTCACATCAAATTTTGTGAAATAAAAGTAAATTGCAGTTGTCCTCTAAGGAAAGAAGCTGCAAAATTGAGAATGAGCTCTGTTTAAAGCCAGAAACCTGGCCAGCAGCCTCCCACAGCGTGCAGGGGGCAAGGATCACCAAAAACCTAAGTGAAAGAGAGAAGTCTGATATCAGGGAGCTCAGGGGACCCCCTGTGCCACCCCAACAAGCTGCCTCCATAGATACTTCTATAATCTAATGGTGAGAATTAAAATTGTTCCAAACTCATAGGATTTCTCCATATAAGCTGAGTCTCCAGCTCCCCACAGCTGGGATGCAGAAAGCTGGGAGCAAGATATAGTGCAGCTCCAGAAGAATTTATTCATTGAGGCTTAGTCCCTGGGCTAGATTTGTGCTTGGAAAGAAAACTAGGGAGCTCATGGGACCATAGCTTCTTGTTTTAAATGTTTTTTTGTGCAGGCAAAAGTTAGAGAAGCACTTGCACAGCAGGGTTTCCCTCAGCAGAGCCCATCTGGGTTCACTCAAAATGCTGGGCACTGCACCAAGAATGGGGGAAACTGAGGACAAAGAGAACAACAAAAAAAAAATTGACCCTAAACCCACTTTTTACATTTTTTAGGGGCACAGTGACTTGTCTTTTCCCTTCTGCAGCAGAGTTAAAACTTTCATGACAGCTGAGGTAACTTGGAGACGAGCCAGCTCCAGGGAGAGACAGCAGCATGCCAGGACATGAGCAGGGAAGCCCCATACCACTGCTGTGCTTGCTAATTCCCCTCCCTACGTCCCCCACAGCTCATCTGCGGGTGGCTCACATTGTTCTCTGCGTTGCAGATTCGCTATCATACTGTAGCGCAGCATCGAGCCTGACACAGACACCAGGGCAATTCTTTCACCATGTACAATCACCTTTCAGTGAAACCCTTGCAATAAGCACTGCTATTTTGGAAAACCCTATTTAACAGTTTGTTCCATGGTCTAAGCTCAGGAGGCTTCTTTGTTTCACAAGGTGACCTCACATCACCATCACATGAGACCAGAGCATAAGGTGCAAGCTCTTCATGTGTAAGAATGCCTTCCTAGAAGGCAGGAAAAATCCAACCCACAAGGAAAAAAAAAGTTATGAACAGCCATGACAGAGACAAGGAAAAATGCAAAACATTTTGTGCCAGATCCTTAGCTGATAAAAAACCAATGTGCATAACACAGAGCTTCGGGCTGGGATACACTTACCCATCTCTGAATGTTTAATGGGAGAGTACACATCAGTTAATCAGCAGCATAAGACACAAAGCATTTTGTACCTCCTCTCCACGCATTGTGCAATTAAAAGGCTTCTCATTCAGGCACAGAGAGAAAAGTCAAGGGACTTTAGCAGTGAAACATCCATTATTCAAGAGTATATCCATTATTCAAAGTTTTTCTTAAAATCCTATTGTCAGCTTGAAAGGAAAAAGAAAATGAGTTTTTGAAAGCTGTACTCCGTTGATATTCCACTCCAATTTTTGCTGATTGTATGTACTAAGACTCCAGACATTTTGAAGAGCTGAAGAAATCCTTCACGGTTCCCAGGAAAAGCAACAGCCTGTGGGTAGTCACAATTCCCCCCCACACACACACTTAACTCTACCGAGCATGGATGTGATACACCCTAGCTAACAGCATGCTCCTTCCCCAAATTGCTCAGCTACCCCAGTGTGAGGCAGGCAAGCATCTGTTCAGGAGAAAGCAGTAACAAATTACTCAGCAAGAAGTAGCAGATACCCACCATTGCACCTGACCCACCCTTGACCCCCACATAAGCTCAGCAGAATGTTGCCTGGGTGGAACATGCAACCTTCTCACAGCACCAAGGAGCTTCTCTCTAGGATGCCAGGGCTTGGATACAGGAGGTCACACAGAAAATAAGTCCCAAGGGTGCCTCTCACCACCTACATGTGGGTGCAGAGGAGTAGCAGGTCCCACAAAGCCATTGCAAGGGAAAGCTCAGCACTGCCACAGCTCCTGCTACAAAGGAAAAGCACTAGGAGAACCAAACAGTACTGGGGCAACCAAACAGTGCTGCTCAAGGCAAAATTTTACACAGGAACCACCTCACTAGTAGAAAATCCTCAGCAAAAACAACAAACAATCAGCTGCTAAAAGCAGATTATAAACACAAACAATAAACAAGACTTTGACTTCCTCTAGGAACTGGAGAACCTAGAGAGAAGTGCTGAAAGCCCCTATGTACAGACATTAGGAACTCTGGAGAGATGAAGCAAGACTAAAGTTGAGCTGGCAACTGAGACTATAGATCAGAATGAGGCCTAAACCAGCATAACCTACAACTAGACTGAACTACAGAGTAGTGCTTTTACAAGAGAGCTCAAAAATAAAGGTTCCCCTAGGCTGAGCTTATATAGGGCCCCAGGCCCATGGGTGGGGATGCTCAGGTGATGCCAGTCAGGGCCACTAAATCTTATTAAGGCACTCAGGAGGCCAGTAAAGATTCAGAGGAATAGAAAAAAGGTGGGTTTCTTGTATGGGGTTGGCTGTTAAAGGAGCAGTAGTAGCTAGAGTCAAGGTGGCTGTAAAGCTATGTATTGTATTAAAAAGTAAAAGCTGAAACTTGAAAAGTTATCTAGACCTCTGAGATATTAAAAGTTATTGGGGTTTTTTTTTTTTAATATATCAAATAAATATTTGTGAGCAAGAGCAGCACCTTTTAAAAGGCTTCCTTATCTTTAAAAAGATGAGGCTGTAAGATATGAGGTCTCTAAAAACCTAAAGATTTTTCTATTTAGGCAATGAATATCAATAGAAGATGTAACTGAGGTAAGCACCACTCAGTGGTAAGGAACTTGTTGTAATTGTAATAATTTATTTTAAAAAATGCTGTTAGATATACTTAAATATTGATTTATTTCAGTTTTTTTGCATGCATAGTGCACAACTAAAATATGGAACCTCCTGTGGTGTGACCTGAAGACACCAAAGGTACTGATTCAACAAAGCAAACTGATGAAAGGATGATGACTGAATAAATGCAATAACCTAGGTGTAATATATTAAAAGCCTGAAATGCTGCTGGAGTTTAGCAGGTACAATAGGGTAAGAGTTGTGTTCTTCCCCTATCACACTAACTACTTTGCTACTGCCAGTTTACTGACTTTAGGTGTTGTCAATAACTCAGGGGACTGCTTGAACATATAAAATGAAGCCCTTGTTCAGTGGTCTGTGCTGACTGCTATCTTTAAGCTGCACATTTTCCTAAACTACAGTGATGCTTCAGTAGTGGATACTTGTAGAGTGCTTCTAGGACACTAAATGAGGTGGATATTATCTCCAGGCCAGCTATGGCTCACAGCTTATTTAGACAAATTCTTTGCTGCAATAGACCATTTTCTGCTATTACCAGTGAAATAAGCTTAAAAAAAAAAAATCACTCCTTTTCTTCTGCAGTAAGAAGCTGTGCATAACATGATGAATTTGCAAAGCTTTTAAAGGATGGATGAGAGTTAAATAACTTCCTTCAGGGTCTAAGGCGCTGCAAAGCAGGACTGGAGCTGCTGCTGCAATAAAGGTGTGCGAAGAAAACCAGGAGGGCTATTGGAGCAGAGGCACTGCTTTGTAATTGAAGGCAATGCTGAAGCAGTTTGTGTAGCCGGAGTCTAGGCAATGCTGGAACAGCAGGGCAGAGCACAGACAAATTTAAGTGTTGTCAGATGAAATGATTTGCCTATTGTGTCTCCAGAGTCTGTTGTAGTTAGAGCCTTTTTCGTTAAGCTTCAAAAGAGCATAGCCAGCTTGTTACCAGAGTTTCAGGTTCCTTTTGTTTGCAGGAGGTAGGAGTGTCTGTAATTGCCCCTCCTGGGACCAAGCTGGACTGATGCAGGGTCAAAAGCACACTCCTCCTTCCCAGGCACACATGCCTGGGGATGCAGGTGAGTAGGGTAGTGGGAGGGTGGTACCTCAGTCTCCCTTCCTTGCTGATCACTGCTGGAGGCAGGATGGGCCAATGACTCCATCCATTCCTTGTTCAAAATATACATACAAACCCTTATTTCCCCATCCATATCTTTCTCATTTTGGTCCTCATTTCAGATAAGACCTTTCTGTTTAGCTACTATTTGGTGCCTGGTGGGGAATTGCTCTAATGTCCTACAGTAGTGGCTCCCAAATGGGGATAGGTGGGACCCTGATTAGCTGCAGTTGCTCTTTGTGCAGCTCAAACTGTGAACAGAAGCTGGACATGAGCTACTATTCTCTGCTCCCATAATCAATATCCTCAGCCAAGACAGGATATTAGGCTGCTGTCAATAAGGGAAAAGCAGACCATAACCTACTGATGAGGTTGAACTAAAGTCAGTTTACATCTGGACTATATAAGTGACCCTTTCCCACAAAGAAATGTTGTTGGCTCACATTTTGAGTGCTGTGTAAATTTATTCAAGATTCTGGAAGGCTGGGCAATCTGGTCAGAGTTACTGTCCTGCACTGGTGCAGGAACACCTGCAAAATGTTTGATGCTGAGGGATCCCCTGGTTTACCATACAGGAAAAAAAAAAAATTAAAAAAATCCCTGGAAGTACAATGGGTTCCCCTGGGCTACGCAAAGGCATAAAGCCAAGCACGTGGCACACAAGTGGGTAATGGCTGCAAAAGTTTCCCCCTCTGACTTGGGCTGCAGAGCTCTGGACCTTTACTGGAACCTTTCTAGCTCGTGGTTAAACCTGAAAGGGGGCAGGCTAAAAGGACACAGCCATCAACAGCTACCCCTGCCCAGTTGTCATGGAGCAACTGTTTAAGCCACCATAACCAAGTTGTATCCCTGAGTCATCTGGCTTATCCACTTTTGTAGAGGGAGCTTGGGGATTCTTCCCTTGAGGGCAGGGAAAGAGCAGGAGGCTGAGACCTGAGCAGGCTGTACGTTTATTTCATGGAGGTGATGACCCTTTCTGGTTGAAGGCTTTATTTATCCACAAGCACAAAACCCTGTATATCTCCAGTGATGGCCATCGGTACAGGGCTTTGCAGGAAAGGAAGGGACAGAATGAGGATATAGGAGGTGAGTCTGCATCTGAGTCCGGGCTTTCCATCCCTGGGATCCAGGGCTGGGATTGAAATAACTTGGGGTCAGATGAGCCCCTGAGTATTCCTCTGCCTTACATCCCTGAATGTGCTGGATGGTGGCCATGTAAATATTTGTTGCACTATTACTTAAAGATTATAATACCATCAAATGAAGAAAAGAAGTGTTTTGAATGCCTTTAGAGGTGCTCAGGATGAGGGGAAATGCAAATGAAGGCACATCAGCATCTGCTAATCCACTTATAAAATATTATCCAGCACATTCTTTAACAACACAAACTCTTTTTGGTAGGGAAGGGAGCAGATTTTATACGACTTTGCTACTGAGCACACCACAATTCTGGCCTTGCTGTACTAAACGAGAAGGTAATGACCCCCTGGCTCCAACCCAAATGAGAAAAGATAAAGGGTGAGGGGGAAATGGGATTTCTTGTTTTAATATTTTTGTTTCTTAGAGAAGCAGGACTCTGTAGGCTTCTGTGCCAAGGCACTAACTGCACACAAACCTACTTCTAGCTACAAACAAAGTTTTGCTAAAATAATCCCAAGGAATCTGCTCCATGCTTACCTCTTCTATTTTAGACCAACATGGAGATGGAGAATTCCCTCCAGGAAATACTGGGGAATGGAGGAGATAGAAGGAAAAAAAATGGGGACATCATCTTTCTGGTAAGGACTCAGCATGCTCCCATGGCAGATACCTTCTTTAGAAAGAGTGATTTAGAAAGAATGATGGGGTGATTTTTTTTTTTTTTTCCCCTCTGGAAAAACCTATCCCCACAGTCTTGCCCTCCCATGCCAACCTGCAAGGAGAAGGGGAAAGAAAACAGATCTAGTGGAGGCCTCACACCTTGTCTTGAGGCAGTACTGGCACACTGAGGAGGGCTGAAGAGCTGCAGATGCTGAGCTTTCAGGTATGAAAATATCTGGGCTGGGCTTTTGTACTGCAGTGTTTTTCAGAGAACACACTTAAAATTTAAGAGATGAAACAAGCCAAGGTCCTGTCCAGCCTACACTCCTCTGTCTGCACAATGGTCTCAGTCACAAGCATTGCCCCTGGGAGGTGGTCAGCTGCATCTGGACCCTGAAACAGCCTCCCCTTGTCTCCATCTCTGCAAACAGAGCTCGATGGGTTCACTTAACCTGCCCCCAAAGGGTAGTAAAACCTTCCAGTAGGTAAGCAGCATCACCTGGGCTCATGTGGGTTTGTCACAAGGCAGAGGAAAGCAGGGCTTTTATTTCAGTGTAACTTTGCAGAGCTGCCTGAAGGATGTACCTACTGTCAGCCTTGACAGTCACGTTGACCCCTCTGTTGCCTGTGAGCTTCTTCACCTCTTCTCTGCTCCAGCTGTGGTTCATGCCATGGCTCATGCTGCTTTTCAGAGCCACCTTGTACTTGGGGTCACTTTCAGCTGCTGCTATCACCTGGAGACTGAAAGAAAACCCACCACCCTGTGAGAAAGCTGCTCTACTCAAAGGAGCACAGAGCATTTCAGGCTGGAGGTGTTTGTTTATTTAATGTATAGTAAAAGGAAAGCTAGAGCCAGTGACCCAACTTTCTCTGTACACAGTTAGAATGTGTATATGGCACAGCAGAAAAAACATGTCATTCATCTCTGCTGAACAATATATTTTTAAGCCACAGGAATGCCCCTGACATCAGGGCTGTGCTGGGTACCACAGCTGCTCACGGGGTACCTCTGGAAAGGAGGAGGTCTGTCCCTTCCCCGTGCTCAGATGAACCCAAGGTGCTGGCTCTGCCTCAGCACAGAGCTTTGATGTCGTAAAGTGGAATGATCAGCTGAGCAAGGGTCAGTGTTTGCTGTCTGACTTTACAAGCAGAAGTACATTAAATGCAGGCTGTAGCAAAGATATCGCTCCTGTACCTTTCAGACAGACCATGTGATTGCCTTCACTGTGGGGTGGGGGGATGGGGATCATGTCAATCAAGGTGCAAAGGTGATTTCTGTAGGCTGTCCCCACCTCTGCTGTTGTCTCTCTGTATGAACATTGGGAAGTTGCTTAATCTTTATGGTCTTGTTTAGTGATGTTTTCATATTTCAGTGGAACTGGGAACTCAATTTCATCTGCTGCTGAAAATCTAGTGAGTTACAGACATCCCCCACCACAGCTCCCCAGCTAAGGCAGAGCGGTACCAACCCCGCTCCTCCAAATCAGAGAGGCTGCCCTAGAACCCCACCAAGAGAGATGTATGTGGACAGCTAGCTTGTCTTTGAGACAGTTCAGGACACTTTCCAGAAAGGGGAACGGGGCATTAATTTGTCACTGCATGTGGCCTGTGGCTTGTGAAGTCTCTCAGTGCTGAACAGGTTCAAGCAGAATGTCAAATTCTTTGTAGGATGTTCATGTTGGGAAGTTTTAAAGCTCATTCTGTACCTGTGTGGGTTTAGTTTATAAAAGCTGCCTTTCCTGCAGGCCTTGGAAATTTAATACTGTTCAAATTCAGCAGGCTGGGGCTGCTGACCACATATCTGGCTACATCCCACTGGGGTGCTGTGCAAACCTCACCTCTGGGGGATCTGCACACTTCTCCCTAGAAGGATGGGAAAATCAAGGTGCAAACCTGAAATTATCTACCCCAGCTTATACAGATGTGTGCAGAAGAGACAAGATGACACAATTTTAAAAGGTGAGGTGCCCAGCTTTGGGGTTATGCTTCATGTGCTGGCCTCTGAGCTTCTGCTGCCACTTGCCACTTACCCTGGCTGAAGCTGTGCCTCATGGTCAAGAATCAGCAAAGCTGTGCTATAGGTGGCTGGTAATGCCACCACATCCTTTTAGAATACCTTCGGGGACCTGCCACAGCGTCTGTGTACAAAAACATGCAACAAGTAATCCCAAGAAGGGATGGGGCTGAAGCTCTGCTGAACTGAACCCATGGTGAGGCATCATGTGGGGTTTGGTGTGTGAAAAGGCTTAAGTTTTTATATCTTATAACAGCCCACTGTTTGGGAAAAACTCCCTCCAAGCATCCCACTCTGCCAGTGGTGCCAGGGGAAGAGGAAAAAAGTAACTGGAGGGTTGTGAGGCAGCAGTTCTGGCAGAACTAAAGCTCTGAACAGAGAGACAAAAGTATTTTGCTGTTTTGGAAAACAAATGCTCCGTATCTTTACCTTATGGTCAACAACACACGCTGCTGCCACAGCTTTAGTGCCAGTCACACTAATTACACTGTATACCTGCCAAAAAAAACCTGATCGGATGGATGTCAGGAGAGAAATAGCACAGTCCTGCTGTTCTCTCTGAATTAAACATTTGATTTTTCCTGTGTTTTCAGGAAGAACCGTGAACAGCTCAAGCTGTGTCTAATAACAGTGTACTTACCAATTGCACTAACTGCATGTATTTACCTCTTTCATCTTTTGAATGGGATTCCTCACAGAGAACCTTCTCTCTGATAGCTCTCAGCACCCCTCGCTTGCATCCACAACCATGATGCAAAGGCTTAAAGAGGACAACCTCCATGATGCAGATCTAGATCTCTACCCACAGTGACCGACGAAGGGCCCTGAGGTCATTCCTCAATTTTTATATTCCTGCTTTTTTCTTGTCTCCTTTACATGGGCAGCTCCCAAGGGCTGGGGAAGTTTGCAGCAGCAAAGCACCAGGTGGGCAGGAGATGGCAGCATCAGCCCAGCAGACAGCAAACGCTTGCTTCACTAGGTAGGGATTTGTTTTCATTGGGAATGGCAGCATGTTTTTGCAGAAAAATGAGATTTTTCAGGCGTTCAGTCTTCAGAATTGTGATCGTGACACAAGACAACCCTCCCGGACTGGAAAACGGAAGAAGATGGCTCAGCCTGAGGGACTTAATGCAAGGACCACAAAAGCATCATCCATGTATTGAAAGATACAGGAATTTGAGGGTCAGAGGTCTGGGGGTTTTTTAGTAAGGGGTGAGGATGTGCCTTCAGGAGGGGAACAGTCTGTGTTCATGCCAGGCTGAAGGGTGCCAAGGTGGCATGTCTGCCCAGGGACAGGCTGGGACCCCTATCCATGATGCTAGGCTGTCTCATGTACTTACATGAATTATTCAAGCACTGAGGAGCTCAAGCCTTAGGAGGGAGGATGTCCCAGGATGCCCATCCTGAAACACAATAGCCTGCAGGAGGTAAGACTGTACCACCCCCTGCCCAGGGCTGTGTTTCATAAAGCTCTCCCAGCAAAAGGCAAGTTGAATCTTGGGGATGCTCCAGCAAGGTGGTGTGGGAGCAAAGATCTTCAGTGCTGGGCTTGGCAGGGAAGTGAATGAAGCCCTGCCCTGGGGCTGAGCTGCAGGTAGGCCTGGAGTAGACGGTGCAGAAGGGGAGAGAAGAATGATGAGGAAAAGGGGATGGGGGGGAAAAAAGGAGGATGTCTCAGACCCCATCTGCTCCATCCCACCTCAGGGTAAGTGTGGAGGCAGCAGGGTGGCTGCAGTTCCCCAGGGCATGGCTGCCAATGTGGCTCTGCATCTTCAGAAGACTGGGCATTGAGCACTGACTGACCCTTTCAACACTGGGTAAAAACTTAAATATTTCAGTAGATCTTTGCAGCTCTTGTGAACTACATGGGTGGAAAACATTGCAAAGGAGCTTTTTGTATCCCAAAGGCTCAATTTTGGCAGTGAGAGAGGGTGCTTTTGCAGGAGCACGCAGTGGTTCCCAGCAGCTATAAATGGCTGTGCTGCTATCACAGTGTGTCACCATACTGGTTTTCCAGATGGGGAAACCAAACATGCACGAACCACTCAGGGGCCATGGGGTGAGTCAAAGCTCACAGAGCTAGGGGATGAGAAATGCTGATCTGCTGACTCTCCATCCCATGGTTTAACCACAAGCTCATCCCTTCCCCTCTGGGGATCTCCTGCTCTGTAGCTGTGCTGCTGTTTGCACGTGATTTTCAGATAAAATAATATGCTTCTTGGACTGAAACCTCTTCTAGTAACTTCCCGGAAGGTGGATGGGAATGCATGTGAGGAGGGAGTATGAGACGACAAATTCAGGTATGGACAAATCAGTGTGGCTATTTGCTACTGTAGTGACCCTAAGAGGAAGATCATGGTCTGTTCAGCAATTACTGGTCTATGTAGCAGTTACCCTATGAAGGCACAGGGCTGTGCTCTATGTACAATCTTTCTTCCCTGAAAGTGGTGTTAAGCACTGCAACAGGCTGCCCAGGGCAGTGGTGGAGTTCCTGTCCCTGGGGGGGCAGGTCAAAGCTGTGAAGATGTTATGCTGAGGGACATGGTTTAGTGGTGCCCTGGCAGTGCTGGGTTAATGGTTGGACTTGATTATCTTAAAGGTCTTTTCCCACCAAAGCAATTCCACAATTCTGCAATAAGGTTTTCCAGCCTATGTGACCCATATCCCTTTGCACAGGGTAAACTTCCCTGACTAATCATATTGGAGGCAGCTCCTGCTTGGCACCAGTGATCACACCACCGGCATGTCCTTCTCTTTATCTTCAAGTGAGGCATCATATTTGCATGTGATCATGCTTTTGTTTGGCACTCTGGATGTGGAACAGAAATGGCCTCTTCTAAAAAAAACCTGCAAGAGCTCTACAGACCAAAGTGTCCATGATGGGATTGATAGATGGGATCTGTGCAGGGTGCCGTGCCTAATCAGAGGTCCATCTGATGCTGCACAGTGTAGAGTGTCCCATATCTGTATGGAGGTGAGGTTTTCTATGATATTCCCTTTTCCCTTCCAAGATTAACTTCAATAAATTATATTTTAATAGCTTAGGGAGACAGTGCCTTTCTTACTTGGGTCTTACTGGGCCCTGGTGCATTATGGAAATGACATGAAAAAGGGAGCAAGCTCAAACTGAAGGCTGGTACCACTTTCAGATATACCAGGGCAGTCTTTTTAGCATGGCATGTTGTGACAGGACAAGGGGTGAGAGTTTTAAACTAGAAGAGTGGAGATTTAGATTAGAGAGAAAAAATAAATTCTTCATTGTGAGGGTGGAGAGACACTGGCCCAGGTTCCCCAGCAAGGTGGGGGATGCCTTATCCCTGGTGAGGTTGGGCAGGGCTCAGAGCAACCTGCTCTAGTTGCAGAGGTCCCTGCTCCCTGAAGGGGGCTTGGACAAGATGTCCTTGAAAGGTTTCTTCCAACCCAAGCCAGTCTATGATCTTATGTTCTTACAAGATGTCCTACACAACCTGGATTGGAGCTCTGCAAAAAGATCATATATAGGCACTTCTCCAGGACCGGGAGCCCTAAACATTTTGGACTGTACCTGCAGAGATGTCTTCCCTGAAAGGGCTGTCAAGGCCTGGCTCAGGCTGCCCAGGGCAGTGGTGGAGTCACTGCCCGTGGTGGGATTTAAAAGTCATGGAGATGTGGTGCTGAGGGACATAGTTTAGTGGTGACCTGGCAGTGTTGGGTTTGTGGTTGAACTCCATCTAAAAAAGTCTCTTACAACCTAAATGATTCTATGACTGGGCTTTGCACATCTGGTGAGCAGAGGCTTGTGGGAGCATTAGCTGTGGTTTGGGAGTTCAGGCTCCTGAAATAAAAGCTGTATATCTGCAGGGCAGTCACACTGTGGGCTCTCTCCATCTGCGCTGTCCTTCACATCTGCCCTTCCCAGCTATCAGCCCCTACCTGTGAGATGAAGTGGACAACTTGAAAAGCCTTTTGCTGCAATTTTCCAAGGGGCATCTGTCAGCTCATTTAATCCATCAGATAAGCATATATCCAGTGGTAGTTCTTTCCTGTCTCTGCTGTACAGGACTGGTTAAAAAACAGGGGCATGAATTGTTACTGTTTTATTATCTGGCCAGCAAAACAGTTGCTGCTTCCCAACAGCTTCAAGCTTCCCTCCCATAAGCAACAGAAGGTCTCATGTTCATGTACTTGCAGATGAAATGAAATGTATGTGAATGACTCTGCCCCTGCCCAGGATGGTTGTCTGGGGAAGGGACCATCATTTCTTGGCTAGCGGTGTAGGAAACAAGATGGTCAGGGATGCATTTTCCTCCTTGAAGCAGCTCAGATGAATTTCAAATGAATCCCTTGTGGAACCCTCCTGGCTTCTGCTGAACTATGACACAGATGGGTCTGGCTCATTGCATATAACAAAAGCCGCTTAATTAGAGCAGCAGCTCAATTTATTTGTTTTGGATCATCTTTATTAGCCATCACTTAAGCTTGTAATTAAGGGCAGAATAGGGAATGTAGAAGTGGTATCACCCCAGGCTGCTTGCCTTCTCCCTGTGCTACAGCTGCTGAGCGTTGCTCCTGTCTGCTCAACACCTTCATGGGTATCTCCCCTCCTGTATGGATGGCACTGCTGTCATCTGCACTCTGAATGTGTGCTGTATTCCCAGCAAAGCAGAAAGGAAATGGCTGTTTTGTTTTGTTTTGTTTTGTTTTTTCCCTGGGACACTTAACTGATGTAGAACATCTGATGCCCTAAATGCTAGGCAGGCACAGCATGAGTAGCAGGTATCGCTCTCAGAAGGATGTTGCTGCCCATCTCCTAAAATGTGCTAACACCCAATAGAAGAGAGCACCAAAACCCTTGCAGAGACTCTGTCAAGCAAAACAAAGGCAGAAGTACTGCTGTGACCTGAAGCTCACATGGTAAGCAAGGAAGCCTTGACCACCTTCTCTGGAGAGAATGCTGCTCAGAAATGCCAAGATACATCATTGTTCTGATTGTGGCTGTTGTTATTGTCATGTGCTTATAACTTTGCGTTTGGTGGAGGCACTTCTGTTTGGGTGTTTCTTTTGAAGTGCCTGAGATGGTGTTTTTTATGGTTTTCAGTCTGCCTCTGTACCACTCCAGAGTCCTGAATATCCTCCTTGCATCCCTAAATCCTGGTTGTTTGGGCCGAAGGGCTGCTGTGACAAGCACCATGCAGCCATTTTCCAACATGAGGCAAATCTTGCTCTGACATTTTTTTTTTTTTTTCTGTATGACCCCACTCTGGGATTTCTACATTTTATTTTAAATGCAGCTTGAACCAGGACAAATGTGGGTATGTAGTTTTAATGATATCTGCATTTTTAACAGGGACTGAGTACATGATGATTATGCTGGTATCTTATTTGTGACACCATGACATAGCCCTGGACCCAAGACCCTCGTCAGCATCACCCTATGGGGCAGCCTCTGCTCCCAGAAGGTTCACATGACAGGCAAGGATGCATCTTTGTGGGTGCCTTCCCTGTAGGAGGTAAGGCTGGATTTGGCTTTGAAAGCTGGCAGCTACTGTCACTGCTTCCATGTGGTCCATGAACATCCAGCCACCATAAAACCACGAGCAGCTACTGTTTGTGGTGCAAGGTAAAGCATGTCTGTGTCTACTTACAGGACAGGAGAGAAAAGCTGGATGTTGTACTTGTGTGTACATGAGCTGTTATGGAATAGCTGCCTTGTGCTCCAAAGCAGTGTTTTTCCCTTTATTTATTCAAACATCTAAAGGAACAATAGGTTAGAGAATTGGGTGAGGAGAGGAGGGGAGCTTATACGTTTTGCTCCTCCCTTTCTGCTGAAATGTCAGCATCTTACAGTGCTCTTGATCATTTCTGCTTTGTTGGATGCTGCTGCTGCCGCACTCAACTCCAACAATAAATGTTGGAGGGCAGCATGGGGGACCCCACGGCAGTATTTTTAATGAAGTGCATCTCCAAGCTACGCTGAACGAGGCTATTTGTGTCTTGGTACAGCCTTTGTTTGCAAACAACAGCCTCTCTAGGTAACCACATAACAGAGCACAAGTGCCTATTTATTTGCATCTGTCTCTGGTCACAGTAACAAAGGAAGGGAACCCATCCATTTGGGCAATGCAAAACAAAAATATAGCAGAGAGAAGCTGGAAAATTTAATGATAGAGGCAACCCAGAAAAAGAAGCCCCTATTCCTAGAGATGTAGATAAATCTAGTGATTATTCTTTTCTTAAAGTTCAAGCCAAGTCATCTAACCTGGAATCTGACAAGAAAAACAGGGACAAATAAATCATTCCTTCCTTGCTGGCCTCATTTCTTGCCCAAATTGAAAACCCAAACCGTTTTGTCTGAGTACAGTCCAGTAAATACAGAGTTTCACTGACCCCATGTCCATCCCTCAGCCTTCTCTGTGCTGACTCACTACAATATTCTCTGCTGTCACCTCCCCCATGTCCTAGGAACCAGCTTTATCAAAAAAAGCAAGGACCAGTTCAAAAGCTATGTCTTTAAATGCCAGTCCTGTGCTCCCTGAAGATGATCCAATCCATGAAGAGAAAGCTGGCAGGTTCGTCACAGTCTTGCCTTTGCATGTTAGAGTCAGTTGGAGAGTTTTACAGATCTGTTCTGAAGGGTGCTGGAGGCTGGTTATTTTGGTTTAAAGTAGAGACAGCAGCAGACAGGCAGCCCTTGTTAAAAAGAGAAATTAAAAAAAAAAAAAAAGTCATTTGGGCTTTCAACCCAACTGACTGCTTTTGACAAGCTGGAAGGTTTTTTTTCTTGTCTGGATATTCCTGACCTGCAAGGCAAGGGGATGAGTTTCCAGAGCAGAGGATTTGAGTATCTCCAGCAGACAGAGGAACCTCCACCTTCTTTAACAAGCACCCTGAACTGATTTGTGATTGCCTTTGATCAGACTTCAGGTACCCCAGCAAGGTTGTATCCACATTTGTGTCCAATGCTTGCACCCCAGTGTCCAAAGAAAAAGATATCTTAAATCTGAACTTTGTATTCCAGCACCAGCCTTTCTTCATTCCCCTCCTCCCCAAATCCCATAGGAAAAAGTGATCAATGCTGTGCATGCCTTCACATTTGCTTTTCATAAAGGGGATGGGATGAAGATGGATTTCACCATGCGAGCATCCCACTGGCAAATTTTCTACCTCAAGAGTTGCTCCTAAAGGGTATTATTTTGGGAGGGGTCCATGTTTCTGCCCAGTTCATGAAATAGGCAGGAGAGGCTCTTTCTGTTGCATTCAGGTGGACTTGGATTACCACGTGTATATGGAAATCAGATGGGAGCTGAGTAAACAAATATTGATCTGCCCAACCTCAGGTCACTGCTGAGAGTAGTATTTTGAAGTAGTATACTGAAGGGGGGAGATCCCATCAGATGTGAGTGAAATTCAATCCTGCTCCAGGGAGTTTGCAATCCCAGTACAATCAATAGTTGCATCTGAAAAAGTTGGTCTCATTTGGGTTACAAAGATCTGTGCCTCTGGGTGGCTCCTCCTTTTGTAGCTGAGTATCAGAAAATAATTAATAAACAGTCCCGATCTCCTGAAATGAGGAGAGGGACTGATGCTAAAACAGCTCTGTATTGGGGGCGTGCAGGGCTGGAAGCAGATTGGGATGGTAGGAGAGGAAGAGTCCATTTGAGGGAAAAGTGGGGTAGTCTTTCTCGAGATGTTTAATATTGACTTACACACCATCATCCTGCAGGAGACAAGCATTCATTTTATACAGTGGCTTGTGCTGCTGAACATGCAGCCTGGTCATTTTCCAGGTACTTGACCATTTGACTTGAGCACTTTTTTAAACATGCCACATGAGATGTGATGGTTTGTGAGCGCTGGAGTGGAGGCAGCAGAGTGGATTTTTCCCACCGTGGTGAATTAAGTAGGATGTGCCGCCTTCCCAAGCGGAGTCTCTGACCTTCCTATGTCTCTGCGGGGTCACGGCTTATTTGCTAACACCCTGTAGAGAAAAGCCAGGGACAGACAGCCTCTTCTCAATGATGTGAATTTTCCTCCGAAACCTACATTATTGTTTGGGAGGAAAATTCAGACTATTGAGGTTGGCTTGTTCAGACTGATGAGGTTGGCTCATTGCAGGCCTGATCCCCAACCAGCAAAATCTCTGGGATTACTGAGTAAATCACTACTATTTTCCCAGTCGGACAGGTTTTCCTCATTTTGTCTCCACCAGGCTGGAAGGACAGGAGCAACCCCATCCATCGAGGCACATTGTCATGAGCCCAGCAGACAGCGAGCGCCAAGTGTTGAGAGGACAAGTTCTCACAAGTCCCCATTTTTAGGACCAGTTTGTGTTTCATGCCATGGTGGGCTGGCCTCAGCCTGATTCCTGCCCCAGCAGAGTGGGACATGGCGGCTTGAAAGGGGCTGTTGAGTGAAGAACAGCTGAGAGCTACAACAGTCCTGGTGTGTGTATAAATAGAGACAGAGCTGTTATCCTGTTGAAACGAGACCAGATGTTTCTCCAAAATCCCTCTTCTCCACTAGTGAAAATTGTAGTTTAGTTACAACAGGGCTAAGCAGGCAGCAAAATATTTTAGACCTACTCATGTTGGGAAATCAAAGGAAGCATTGGACAAGTAAAATGCCTGGAAAGGGGTGCTGGTATAGCCATTCTATGATGCTGCAAGACTAGATTGGTCATGGTGGGAGTGAGTGGGAGCCAGAGGAGCCCCTCACCACCTTTGTTCTACTTTTCTGCGTTAATGGCCTGAGTTTAAAACCCACGCTGCAGCCGCTTTTGTGAGGTAGAAATTCAGTGTCAGCATATGTATCCTGAAGGCAGTTGGCATGAGATGAAGGAGGGACAGCAGCAGCAGTTGAAACTGGGCCTTGGCTCTTTAATATTTAACTTTCCCCAGTGCTGGGTTTTTTTTTTTTTTTAATCAGTTTGCGCATTATCCGCCATCTCTGTTCAAAGAGGGTTTTAGCATGGAGATTTCAGCACTTAATCCCAGGGGCAGGGAAAGCGGAAGAGCCTCTCTGAAGGTTTCAGGGCTCAATCTGGCCTCAATTACACCAGCCTAAATCAGCAAAGAGTGGCCACAATGGACTTTGCTGGGACCACGTCAGGCTGGAGGCAACAAAATTAAGGGTTAGTCCTGTATCTGGCCTGGGGACGCCTCTGGTCCTGATGGCTCCATCCATAGGGAGTTAGTGGAAGGATATGAGCATTGCCAAGCTGGCTCAGAATAAACATTCACCTTGGGCAACAACCAGTGCCTGGCTTTGGCCAGCTGCAGATGCTTAGGGAGGGATATCGGAAGAGGGAGAGTATAAAGTGATCTTTCCTCCAGCATACCCTCCTGGCTCCCAGTAATCAGCAGCAGGGAGACTTCCTGAGCCGGAGGTTGCATGAATTTGTCTAATCCTTTTTTTTTTTTTTCTTTCTTTTTTTTTTTTTTTTTTTTTTGAATGAATTTATACTTTTGGCCTCCATGACATCCTGTGGCAATAAGTTCTACAATGCAATTGTGTGTTGTGTGAAAAAGTACTTCCTTTTGTCTGCTTTAGACCCAGCTCCTGAACATTTCTACATTTCTCTCCATTCTCCTTTGATCTCATGTTGTGAGGAACAGGGAAAGAAAATTCCAGGTCCATATCAGGCCTCCCTGACCTCTTTAGTTTCTATCTTTTTTTGCCCCAAGGTTTTGTTCTTCCAAATTGGAGGTTTTTTTGTTGGTTTGTTTTTTTTTTCCTAATCTTTCCTTTTCATATGGTATCTGTCCCATCACTTCCACTTTCCTTACCACCCTCCTCTATGTCTCTTATTTTATTATCACTATATTTTTTTGAGATAAGATCGCTGAAGATGCAAATTTTTTATCCTGGAAGAAGGTCAGCTCAAACACTTTGTTTTTCTGAAGTCAGAGGATCATAGACTTACAGAATGGTAGGGGTTGGAAGGGACCTCTGGGGATCATCTTGCTCAACCTGCCTGCCAAAGCAGGGTGACCCATAACAGTTTGCCCAGGATCACATCCAGGTGGGTTTTGAAAGTCTCCAGAGAAGGAGACTCCACAATCTCTCTAGGCAGCCTGAGCCAGGACCTGGCACCCTCACAGGAAAGAAGTTTCTCCTCCTGTTCAGATGGAAAGTCAGACTGATGTAGTTCAATTCCTTCTGTAACACATCCAGTCTTGGGCTTAATGAAAATATATATGCATCTCTCTTCAAACACTTTGATTTAACCTATTCTGAGTAAACCTCCAGCCCTAGTTTAACTAGAGCCTGTGGGTTAACGTGACAGCCACAAGTAGATCAACTAATGGGGCTGTTTTACATGACAGGAATTTCATGCATGTTCTTCTATTACTGCACATTTACTCCTGCACAAATCCCCTGAGCGCTACTGGCAGAGAGGACCCCCAGACAGTAACAGCTGAGCTGATGAGCGTGAAACTTGGGAGTCTCTAATTTCCAGGACATCTTTATTTATAAAATATGTCTATTTTTGCTACTGTCATGCCTGCAAAACCAGCCATCCTATTTTAGTCATTCCTGCTCTTTAGTGTTGTTTATAGCACCCTGAACCCTACAAATAGAGGCAAGAGAATGGATTTTGGTTTCAGCTACCACGTGAATTTCAGAAACCTCACTATCCAGTTGTTCCAGACATTGCTGTTAGGATGGCTTCATCATACTTGCAGATAGAACCAGTCCTTGCTTGATGGGAACCAGTTGCTGGTGTCTTGTGCTGCTCCTGCATAATTGTCCCAGGATTTCGCAGCAGTCTTTTGAAATTCCACTATTCCCCTTTTGGCAGTAGCTCAGCAGCCACATCCTTCCCTTGCAACACACCAGCTCCTCTTCTCTTTCACAAAGCAGCTTCATCCCCCATTCCTCCCCACAGCCACAGCAGGTAAAGATCCTGGACACCTCTGAGGGATGGAGAAGTCTCTGGGAGGCCGATGGCAAGAAGGAGGCTGCGGGGAGAGTAGGAGGGGAAAAAAACTGGGAGATTTTATTGGATTGTGGCCACTAAATGATAAGCCTGGAGAATAAGGATGTTGTTCTATTATCAGCAGCAGTGGGAATGAGCAGGGGTAGAGAGAATGTAGGAGGGAAAAATTGGTTTTCCTACTACATTATGATATTATTATCACAATTTATGCAGATGTCTGCTCTGGAAGGAGCAGTCTGCACACCCTGAGCTCCCAGTCCTTTGGAAACCATGACACAGAGCATGTTTTGAGGTGGAAAAGAACCAGGAGAGGTTACTGGGTGTCAAGGCTCTGCTGCTGCTTTACAGAACTGTACAGAATCACCTCGTGCCTGTCATAGTGCTGGAGGGATGAGTCCTCAATGAGTTTTGGCCTGGTTTAACAATTCTTGGTTATAAGGGTAAATTTAAAAACCTTATTTCCTGGAGAATGGAGACTGACACCATCAAAATCACATGATCTCTCTTTTCCCCTGATCCTGTATCTAGTCTCCTACAAGCTCAGGAAGCGTTGAACTCACTGGTCTATTTCAAACAAAATAAACAGAGGGATAAAGGTCTGGGAGCTAATTAAATCCCTGCAGGAATAATGAAAACTGGCAGTGAAGAAAAGCAGAGAGATCCTACGAGCCTCTCCACTGAGGGCATCCACCCTCTGCTAGATGCCAGGCAATCTACACTGAGGTGTGAATCCTTGGGAAACTGGGCTGCACCAGCATGGCCAATCATGAAACAACCAAATGTTTTGAAGAAGGAGGTTTCTTTCTTTTCAAATTCAGCTTGGAAATGGCAGCAGGATGCACATTGCCACCACAGAATGGAAAAACTGCAACGTGAACTCATCCCCATTCAGAAAACATGACTCCCAACTGAGTAGAGAATGACCCAATTGTAGGGCAAGATTCAGGTCAAGTTCTGTCAAGCATGAGAGAGAAACCCACAGGAAATGAGGTTTCATCAATTAATCATAGGGCTGATAGGACTCTTTTTTTTTTTCCTCCATTGATAGTTAATACATCTTCCATTGCAGACCCAACTGCACCAGTACAAGGGTATTCCAAGCCAATCAGGCCAGGAGGGCATCCCTCGCTGTCGCTCTGCAGGCCTTCAGCTCCCAGGAGGAACTTTTGGGAACTCCTAAGACAAGCTTTCAGGTTGGGCAGCTGATTGCAACCTGCCAAGCTGTAGACCTTAGAGAGTTATGGCCCTTTCAGAGAGAAGTTACCTCTCTTCAACAGGGCTGCAGTAACTCGCTGTGTGAAACCCCTTATTTTGTTGTAGTGCAAAATAAAACAAGGTGATAGAGCACTATAGACAGCCCAGCTTAAAGCAGCTTTATGGCAGTGTAACTGCTATAGAGCTGTTCTAATTTGGTAGTTCTTTCAGTAAAGAAGAAACATGTTAGTCCCCTTATACTAATGCAGAAGTCATGTATAGAGATGAGCCTTTAGAGAGAGCCTGTGCTAAGCTTCAGCTTTCAGTGAGCAATGTCGAGGAGATGGCCCATTTGCTAAATCCTCTATGCACCATGGAGATAATCACCAAATCTACGCGCTCGGATGAATTTATCCAGCTCATATTGATCACAGATAGACATGAACTCGGACCAAAAGAATTACATGGAAGGAACCCAAAGCAAGCTGAAGCCCCTGAACATTCAAGTGACAATACTGTGGTTTAAAAGACACTACAGGATGCACACTGTATTCACAGGTATTTTAGATTTGATTTTTAAAGAACAAGTACCTTAAGCACTGCGAACTTCACCAAGGAAACAAAATAGAAAATTAAACCCTGCTGTACCCGGGGAGGTCAGTAGATAGGCACTTAGAACAAACCGAGCCGCAAATCCCTTAAATGAAATAAACTTAATCAAGCCGATTGTCCTCCTTGCACATCTCCTTCCCAGGTACCCGAAAGAAGCAGACAGTGTAAGCGCGTCAAAGATGGAACAGTCTCCGACAGGCGTGCTCTGCAGTGCAGCGTGAACGCTGACAAAGGTCTGAACCCGGGAGACCCCATCTCAGACTGTTTTTTTTGAGACGAAAACCGTCCTCTTCACGTTCCCGCGATGGCACTGGCAGGCCGGAGAAAGGGCCGCTGTAAGACTTGTGTGGCTCTATCCTTCCCCCGCACACCCCCAGTGGGCTCATCCCCCGACTCCTTTGGGATGCTCCCACCAAGCCACAGACTCCTCTCCCAGCCTCCCTTCCCGCCGGCCCTGGCGTGCTGGCTCCCCCCGCGGGGTGACCCGTGAGGAGGCCCGGGCGGGCGAAGGGGAATCCCCTCGGGGGCGGCGATGAGAAGCCCCGCATAGTGAAGCTGTTCCGGGCGCGGTGTGGGGGTGCGGAGGCCGGGTGAACTCGCTGCCCTCAACCCGAAGGGGGAGGAAAAGCTGCGGCTGGCCCAGCGCCGCCCGCCACCGCTCCCCGCCTCCCTCAGGGGTCCCGGCTCGTTGCCTCGGCGGCCGACTACTCTGGCCTGGCCGAGCCCCGCCGTCCACCGCCTGCCCCGTCCGCGCGGGCGCTCGGCCTGCCACTGCTCGCGCCTGTTCGGCCGGGATGCCACCGGCGCTGAGGGCGCGGCGGGGCCGGGGCCGCCGCCGCCGGCGGGTTCTGGAGCGGGCGGGCAGCGGCCGCCACCTCCTCCCGCGCTGACGCAGGGGGCGGGGAAGGGACGGGAGGGGAGGGGAGAGATGGAGCCGTGCCGCGGCGCGCATTGAGGCGAAGCGAGGCGCGGCCGGGGCGCAGGGCGGGCGGCGGCGTCTCCTCGTCGTCGTCCCGTCCCCCCGTCCCCAGAGCATGGAGGCGCCCCCCGCAGCGGCGGGCGAGACGGCGGCCTGGGCGGCGGAGGCTTTCGCGGAGCCGGAGCTGGGCTCGGAGGAGCTGGAGGCGGCGGGCGGCGCGCTGGACCGCGTCCTGCTGGAGTCGGTTTGCCAGCAGCAGGGCTGGGTCCGCGTCTACGGTGAGGGGGCGTCGGGGGGGGGCGGGCTGGGCCCTGGGTCGGCGTAG